>WWET01001990.1:68745-85304 GCA_011038615.1 Limnodynastes dumerilii
ATATATATATAGACATTTACACTTATCACTCCTGCTATATATGGTGGTTTAGATTTGAATTTCCAGGCTACAGATCAAATTCTAAACAATGTGGACTGATCGTGCACCGTTCTCTCTTTTAGGCCAATCTATGCAAACTTCTTGCGTAAACTCACCTAACCTTATTAGTTTAGGATCAGGACCAATGTTATCTGTCTGTAAAGCATTGGATATTATATAATAAGCTCCTTCTCTAACACTGTGGTTAATAGAAGCCTACGCTTTTTTGCACTGTTTATAGTTTTTAATATTCACCATTTAAATAAAGGTTATAAAACAACAAAACGATTTTAACATCTTTCTGTCCTTGGAGTATTTTGTAGTCTGTGCATTTCCTTTGGTTGCAGATATACAGGATTCTCTCATACATGAAGTGCTGAGCGCTGTTTTTAAGCTGTCAGTCTCTGACAGCATCTACCAGCTCCGCCCCCAGCTTTGCCATAGTACCATCCATCCAGACTGGGCCCCGCCTCCTTGATATTTCCCAAGCCTGTCATGTCCTGCCCCTGGTTATTAAGTATATTTTGGATTAATTGCTGCTTGGTTTCTATTTTCTACAGCTGCTCGTAGTGTATTTATAAACAGTGCTCAGGACTCATACATGGGGACAGATTTACTAAGCTGGAATGTAATTGGTTCCTATGGGCAACATCTCCACTTTTCCAAACCTACAGCTTAGTACATCTAGCCCATGGAGTGCAGAGCACTGACATCCTTGATAGCTTGCTTACAGAGCAGGGGAAGCGGATGCCACGGGCTCCCCCTCTCCTCTTGGCCTGATAGCAGCCACACCCCTGGCGCCCCCTACAGTTACACACCCGTATTGAACTATCATGTAGCTGTTGGGGGTTTTTTTCCTTCATTGTCAAAACAGTATTTATAATGAAAGGAAAAGCCATTTCATTTTACTGCTCCGTGGCTCAGTCTCATCAAACAAGCAGATGTGTAATCATTAAAGAAAGAATGTTTCGTTAGCCATTTATATTGATTCATGTCCTCAAGTCCAAATTGTCAGCAATTTTTAAACACCTAAAAGAGACAACTAAGAGTAATAACAGAGACTCAATGTTATTTTTAAAAATCCGATTACTGTTTATTATAAACTGAAAAACTGAATGAGAAATGTTGATTTTTCTTTGGTTTCCATTGATTTATATTGCAGGAATGGCATACAAAATAAAAATAAAATGTAAGTGGTTCACACATAATTATCTGGATTAGGGTAATGCTGCGCCCGATTGCGGTTGTGAGGTATTTTGAACAATGGCGGCTTTATCATTGTTAGCAAAGCTTGAAAAATAGAATTGAGCTACACGCTGCGTGATTGTGACAGGTTTAATTAGGGTTAGGCTGTGGAGGTTGCAGCAGGCATAAGTTTAGGGTTAGGGAGTAAGGGGAGGGTTAGAATTAGGCTACAGGGCATGGAGGGTTAGGAAGGGGTTAAGGGTAGGGTTAGGTTAAACACTTAGGGCCGTATTCAAAGATCCGTTTCCTTGGAGGTACGCAATTATACGCACAACCGGTGCAGGCCAAACCCCCTCACACCCAGGACACTCCCCTCTCTCGGCCGTGCTGTCGGTGACTTCCGCCTCCATAGACCACTTGTAACTTTCCGTGAGCAGTTGCGTGCGTATGTGTGTCCTCCATACGTGGGATTCATGTTAGGCGCACCCATATACCTTCATTTATTTCCATTTTTATTTAAATTTTCACGTGCGTATTTTTGCGTCGCATATCAGGACTATGTACCCAAGTGCGATTCACAAGTCCATCCGTGAGGCACTTACACGCGTATAGTCTATGTAAAGTACGTAAAATAAGTTACCACGCATGTGCAGTTGAAACGTACCTAAAAATACGCATGCAACTCGCCGTGAAAACGCGGCCCTTAACTTTCAGCGGATGACTCTTCACGACTCCAGGAGTCGACTCTTCGCAGCTTTCTGAAATGCATTTTGCTGCAGCACAATAGTCTTTCAAAATGGAGACCATCGTACCGGCGAAACGCGCTGTTCCACCAGATGTACAACTTTATTTTACTTTTTTACTTTATTTTGTCTAGCCTCAGTGAACTCCATTTAATATAAATTTATAGCTGTGGATGGGATGTCTTGAAATGATTTATATATGGGTGTAAAGCTGGGGGTACACACTGGAGGTTTTTCTGTTGATTATCTTGCTGATCATATGATAAATGACAGTTTTAAATGACATCTTACAAGTGCATTCAGTCCTACGATGCGGTAGAATCCTGTTAAACAGCATCTGATCATTTGTTTGGATTCTTGGAACCGGCTAATTTTCATGACCAGTGATGTCCCAATGTCAGCTGTTCAAACAAATCTTCTACTCTCTGCTTTAGGACCGGATTGTGGGGAGTTCACATTCAAGTTCTGACTGGAGCAGGAGGTTATGGGAGAGAAGAACACAGAATGTAGTGTGTGGAGCATCATGGCTTCAAATCTTGAGTAAAATAATTTTATCTGACCTAACGTTTATAAAAGAGCCAGTGTGTGACTATATGGTTGAATCCAATCCACCCAGAGTGAACTAACATAAAGGGAATTCTTGAAGTGCGCTCTTTGCTCAAGTACTTGGACATTTAATTTAACTCATTTATGCTCAGTTATGTCAGCTGACCAACACGTATATTATTGGCTGTTTTTCCACACACATAGAAACATAGAAAGTGACGGCATATAAGAGCCACATGGCCCATCCAGTCTGCCCAGTTGTTTATTTAAAACTATACTGACCCTAGACCCTATTTACCCTCGATTTGGTTTACAATTTAGGATACCCTTATATTTATCCCAAGCATGTTTAAATTGTTCTACTGTATTGGCCTCAACCACCTCAGATGGGAGAATATTCCACTTATCTATCACCCTTTCAGTGAAGTAATTTTTCCGCACATTTCCTTTGAATCTACCACCCTCCAGTTTATATTCATGCCCTCGTGTTCTATTACACCTCTTCCTTTGAAAAATGCCCCCTCCTCTAGCTGGTCACAACCCTTGATGTATTTGAAAGCTGCTATCATGTCCCCCCTCTCCCTTCTCTGCTCCAAGCTATACATGTTTAGTTCCTCTAGCCTTTCTTGGTATGATTTGTTACACAGGCCATGGACCATTTTAGTTGCTCTTCTTTGCACAGTCTTTAATGTATTTATGTCTTTCTGGAGATATGGCCTCCAGAACTGAACACAGTATTCTAGATGAGGTCGTACAATGATCTATAAAGGGGCATCACTACTTCCCTCTTTCTGCTACTAATTCCTCTCCCTATGCAACCAAGCATCTGACTTGCCTTTCTCTTTGCTTTGTTACATTGCTTGGCTACCTTTAAGTCACATGAAATAATAATTAAATAATTCATTTAGGTGGTGAACTGTTTATAGCAAAGTAAGAATTGTTATTATTTGTATACTGAATAACATAACCAATTATCTTGTGTGGTTGTACACATTGATATAGTATTGAAGTATTGATGGAGACTAAGAGAAAAGAAACCCACATAGGACGAGGCCCTCAACCCGATCTTCTGTTCTGGTCTGAGAAGTTGTGAAGAGTTTTCTCTTTGTTTTTCCTTTTCATTTTGTTTTATGCTTTATAATTCTCCCAAATGTCCTGCCTGGAAGGGATGGGCCCACAGGAAATTGATTTTGTTATCACTATCCATTGATAGATTGTAGTGGCATGCTAGGGGGAGGTTGTTACTGGAGAAAGTTGGCACTTCTTACCTGTGGTGATACCATTGTTCCTTGACGTCGTCAACACAATGAAAGTTATGCATTAACTCTGGTGATACTTTAGGAACAGTACACATTACATAACTTGCCACTAGTGTGTGTGTATAAATAACTAGCCACTAGGAAGCAGGAGCAGCAGTGTTTTAGGGAGACACCTAGTGGCAATAAACGTGCTCATTAGGCTGTAATGGGCAATAAGTAGCTCTGTGAACCCATATGCGCCTCAGCTTTATTCCTTAGCCCCTTTCTACACACGTCAGATGTGTTGGTTTTAGCCTTTAACTTTTAACTCTCTGCAGGTAAAACCTACAGGTTAGATACCTGTGTGTGTCCAACTACATATACGGCAGTGTCCAGCACACAATGGACATGTCTAAGTTCAGGAAGCTGCAGATGGCGGACACTCCACAACCATTTAACCTTCGGAACATGATAAAAGTATGGGGAAGCTGCTTATGCATTGCAGTGTGTTTAAAACAAACCCTAAAAAAACCCAAACTGCTATTTTTAAGCTAATTTAATCACTATGGACCTGATCCAGACTTTAATGTGCTTTGCACGCTCACAGAGGTGCTAAAGTCTGCACACATAAGCCCAGTGCGCTTCTAAGACACTCCCCTCTCATATACAGTGTTTATAATCCTACCCTAACGTTTAAGTACATAACGCTGTGAATATGTTATGCTTAGATGTACAGTATAGAAGTGCCTAACTTAGCCCATACTGTACAATTTAAATACCTTCCCCCTGACCACCAGGCTCGGCAACAGAAATCTTTGTGCCCGGTACACATGTTTTTGGAAATGGGACCCATATTACACAGCTCCCAACAATGAACCTTTTTTAGGTTCCACCCAAACTCCACCCAGTTCTTCCCACAAATTACCATATTTGTTTAAAACTCCGACCATTTTCTCACCACCATGATATGCAAAAAAAGAGGGACAAGAGGTATTAAATTAAGCACCCACCATTTTGAGTCCTGTATTCGTGACAAAATAAAGCCACCTCTTAATCCACCCAAATCCTGCTCCAACCCACTGGAACACCCATTTTGTATGAAATATCACTTTTTCCATCTTTTGCAGAAAATGAATCAAAACTTTCCGGCCAAACACAGGACAGTAGAAGGAATATTATAATGATGTTGTATTTCTAGAGGACAATGTTTCAGGTTGCGGTATTGGCTGTTTATTATCTCTGTTCCCCTATAAATCTTTGCAGCGATGAGTCTGCATTGTGTGGTAAATAGAACACAGTAATGAAATGTCTATTGATTAATGCTGATACCTGGAGGCGGAGAGTTACATTACATTGCAGAATTCCAGAACATATTGATTTCCATATGTCTGAAACCAACATACAGAACAATATGGTTAGCATCTCACTACAGAGGTTACCAGAGAAGCCTAAGCAATGATCATTAATTTGCCTGCATTTATGTCACTGTGCTTTATAAAACTCTCAGAATAATATTGAACTGAATATAGAAGTCAGTTTACCTCACAGACCTCAGCCAGGGCTCCCCCTGGATGCTGAAAGTGGAACTGACTGGGTGGTTGTAGAACAGAGACTCCGTAACTAATCTACAACCACCCAGTCAGTTCCACTACGCATGTGCAGTTGCTATTTTCGGCATCGGACGGACTTATTATGGGTGACGGACGTTGTTCTGGATCCAGCCCTAGGGGTGTAACAGCTGAATGTTTGGGAAAATGGGGAGATCACAAATTTCAGTAGTACAAGGCAGGTGAATAAAACCATAGTTGCCAATTCTACCTGAATTTCAGGGAGACTCTCTAACTTCCTGTAGTGTTTGACAATCTCACTGATACTTATTCAGTTCCAGAAGTCATTGAAGAATGATGACAGAATTTAGAAATTACATAGCCTCCGGCTGTGGCTATTTACCAGGTACTGTGCGGGTTCTTGTACCAGATTCTGACCCAGCAGTTCCTCCCCGCCCCCCCCCCGCATTTACCAGGTACTGTGCGGGTTCTTGTACCAGATTCTGACCCAGCAGTTCCTCCCCCCCCCCCACAGCTCCTATAGTTCTGATAAAGTGACAGGACTCTCCTGTGAGTTCTTAGCTCATATGACACCTTATCATACATGCAAATGAGAGCAGATTAAAGCCATGCCCCCTTCATGGGACAAGCCACGCCCCCTTCAAGGATATGCCCCCCGCCCAAGTGTACCGATTTTCCATCAAAAACATTTTGGAGGGTATGAAATTGTGTTTTATTTCCCTGCATTTCTATAGAGATGTCCCTTTTCATGGAGGCCAGTGTGCAATTGAAAACTGGCAGTGATCTTAAACAACATGATTTCAATAATGGAGATAGAAATTTAAAAAAATATGCTTTGGATTCTTGTTAATCAGCTGCAGTGTCACCTACTTTTATCTATAAAATGAAGAAGTCACCAGATCTCCTATTCACAGTCTTCATAATAAATACTGAAAGTAATTAATCACTGACAATTAAATAATCAATATGCTGATTTAATTTTTTTTTTATGAGAAATAGTTTTCCTGACTTCAGTAGACACCCCAATGGGTGGAGTTATTTATAGGACACACCCCTTTGGCAGTATAGGACATACCCCTTTGGCAGTATAGGACACATCCCTATGCAACAGCAACTTGATGGTGCTATCACAGTCTCCCTTATATTTATTTGCAAAAGTTAGCAGCCATAAGGAGAACCCTGTAACAGGGTAGAAGTGGAAATTAATATGCACATTTGCATTGAAGCTTTGGGGGTTTCAGTTCAATCATTTCAGCCCTGTTAAAATGCAAGTCATTGCTTACAGTGCAGGATTCCATATGCATCCACCGTTACCATAGAACGAATATTATATAGGGCTCTATTTAGCATCTGTGCCCAGTAAACCTAAGTTACAAAGGGTCGGATCCAGATCCACGTCCCCTTTATGTTTCAACGTGTAGCGTATTTACGCTAGCGTAATGACTATTCACTCCCCTCGCTAGTACGTATTTTTGCCATTTTACGCTTTCCAAACCCTACCTTACATTCAGAGTTGCGTGCCGTAACATCTGTTGCACGCATCCGCAGAACATGCAAAATAGCGTTTTTACGACTCCGGCTAGCGTAATACACTAGTGTACATAGCTCTGGATCTGACCCATAGTAACTGAAAATAGGAAGTAACAGTGAAATAAATAAAACATGATTAATATTCAGAAAATAAAAACGAGAATAAGTTAGAATAAAACAATGATAGTTTTACTTCATATATTCAAATATTCCAACACGCAACATAAAACTAACTAATCTACAACCACCCAGTCAGTTCCACTACGCATGTGCAGTTGCTATTTTCGGCATCGGACGGACGTATTATGGGTGACGGACGTTGTTCTGGATCCAGCCCTAGGGGTGTAACAGCTGAATGTTTGGGAAAATGGAGAGATCACAAATTTCAGTAGTACAAGGCAGGTGAATAAAACCATAGTTGCCAATTCTCCCTGAACTTCAGGGAGACTCTCTAACTTCCTGCAGTGTTTGACAATCTCCCTGATACTTATTCAGTTCCAGAAGTCATTGAAGAATGATGACAGAATTTAGAAATTACATAGTCTCCGACTGTGCCTATTTACCAGGTACAGTGCGGGTTCTTGTACCAGATTCTGACCCTGCAGTTCCTTCCACCCCCTACAGATCCTATAGTTCTGATAAAGTGACAGGAGTGAGTTCTTAGCTCATATGACACCTTATCATACATGCAAATGAGAGCAGATTAAAGCCATGCCCCCTTCATGGGACAAGCCACACCCCCTTCACGGACATGCCGCCCCCCCTCCCCCCCCCTGATTCTCCATCAAAATTTTTTGGGGAGGGTATGAAATTGTGTTTTAATTCCCGGCATTGTGGTCTACGGAGATGGCCCTTTTCATGGAGGCCAGTGTGCAATTGGAGACTGGCAGTGATCTTAAACAACATGATTTCAATAATGGAGATAGAAATTGCTGCAGTGTCACCTACTTTTATCTATAAAATGAAGAAGTCGCCGGATCTCCTATTCACAGTCTTCACAATAAATACTGAAAGTAATTAATCACTGACAGTTAAATAATCAATATGCTGATTTGAATTTTTTTATTGAGAAATAGTTTTCCTGACTTCAGTAGATACCCCAAAGGGTGGAGTTATTTATAGGACACACCCCTTTGGCAGTATAGGACATACCCCTTTGGCAGTATAGGACAGTATATTGCAAATGTTAGCAGCCATAAGGAGAACCCTGTAACAGTGTAGAAGTGGAAATGAATATGCACATTTGCAATGAAGCTTTGGGGGTTTCAGTTCAATCATTTCAGCCCTGTTAAAATGCAAGTCATTGCTTACAGTGCAGGATTCCATATGCATCCACCGTTACCATAGAACGAATATTATATAGGGCTCTATTTAGCATCTGTGCCCAGTAAACCTAAGTTACAAAGGGTCGGATCCAGATCCACGTCCCCTTTATGTTTCAACGTGTAGCGTATTTACGCTAGCGTAATGACTATTCACTCCCCTCGCTAGTACGTATTTTTGCCATTTTACGCTTTCCAAACCCTACCTTACATTCAGAGTTGCGTGCCGTAACATCTGTTGCACGCATCCGCAGAACATGCAAAATAGCGTTTTTACGACTCCGGCTAGCGTAATACACTAGTGTACATAGCTCTGGATCTGACCCATAGTAACTGAAAATAGGAAGTAACAGTGAAATAAATAAAACATGATTAATATTCAGAAAATAAAAACGAGAATAAGTTAGAATAAAACAATGATAGTTTTACTTCATATATTCAAATATTCCAACACGCAACATAAAACTAATTAAAACCAGATTAAACATGAACACAAGCAACCATCATCCAGATAAAACAATCTCCTATCCAGGCGGATGGAAAACAAGTTCATACAGTACAGGAAAACACCACTAGGTCGTCCATTTAGCGGGAGGGCGGAAGAACCGCGGATAGTAAAAGGCACAGTGGAGGGAGAGGTGTCTGTGTTGGCACTTAGAGACTGGATCACTTGACGCGTTTCGGGAGCTTTGCCCTTTCTCTCTGGGTCATCTGTGATTGCAACAATCCTGACCTCTAGGGAAGGAGATTATCTATGGAGGTTTTCAAATCACTGATTTCAAATCAGTGACCAATCAGCGTCCTGTATTATAATTGGCCAGTTACGTATGAGAATTGCTGATTTACTTAATTTTGTGTAACAGGATTTCAGCGTATTCTTTTCTTCTTTTCTTTGCTCAGTCAAACTGATGTTTCAATTGTTTTATCATACACAAGACCCCGTTTCTGATGACAGAATGCTACATTTTCATGCTGGGAGGGGGAGGGGCTGAGAGCCCTCTGTTCTCATGGCTCCTGCACAGTGCGCTGGCTGTCGAATGTGTAAGGAGGGTGGAGGAGGGGGACGCACGGTTTCTATACAGGCTCATCAGTAAACTTACAGTGTACTTAAGCTTACTGATGAGTTTAAATAACATTTCAGTCATAGAGACTTACAGGGAACCCCTTGCTCTCCCCTGGATGGTGCCCCTTTCACATTAGGCGGGATTCACCTCTCTGGACCCTCCTGTTCCAATGGTTAGGACTGCAACCTCTCATGCTCACCAGCTTGGCTCAAACTCATCTGAGCAGAGAGAGGAGACAGGCGGTCTACTGTGATAGGGAGGAGGTACCTGGTGTTGCCCAACTCTTCTTCATTCGCTCACCAACTGAATGGGCACACTGGCGAAAGTCTGCAGTCTGCTTTCTGATTGGTTAGCATTAGGAACTTGGATTAGGGTTATTGTAGTGCTGAACAAATATGTCGACATTACAATATTTGATCTACAGGAGTTGCGGTAACTACTTTATCTGATAGACATCAGCCGATGAAAGAACACTATTGACATTACAGTGCCGGCATGTTCACTTTCGAAATCCAGCACATTGGACCCGCAGACTTCATATTTCCGAGAAAATATTTTCTGATTTACATATAAAATGATTGAGCCTGGTTATTAGACCGCAGACATACAGACGTCCTTCTATATCTTCACTCCAGGAGATCTTGGAGTGAAGAAACAAATATCGGTATGGAGGTGGAGCTTAATGACATGGTTTATGCAAATTACATCATAAAGCCACACCTCCTGTCCATCCAGACTACTATTCATAGTGATTCTGGGGGTGGGCGTGGCTTAATGACAAAAATGCCGCCTTTAAGCCCCACCCAGTCCTTAGGAATTGCTGTAGTGATAGGCCAGGGGCCGGGAGAATTGGCAACCCTGTATATAGGCATTGTTGCCTATGAACTTGAGAATATATAACCCCATTGACGCAGAGCAGAGGCAACTGGATTTCCCACCTACACGGAAGACTGTCTTCCCAGGTGCCCGTCTGTAGTGATAATCCTCAATTTCCCTCTGTCAATATGCTGGGTGTGAACGGTGGTAATTAGAGGTGATTAGTCAGCTTTGCTTGTGCCAAGAAATGCAGCTTATTTGTCTCCGCATCTCCCGGCATGGAAGCTGCCATAAATGGCAGCTCTAGGAGTCTTCCTTAGCTCCCTCGCTATGTTGAAACAAAACAGAGGCTTTTCACTTTGAACAAAGCAAAGTGCTTAATTGCTTTTAATATGCTTTATCAAAACAGCGCTTCACAGGAATGAAGCCATTGCCTCGTGTTAAACTGTCACTTAGGAAGCTGTTTTTACCTTAATCAGAAAAACACTGTTACATTTCCAAGTGCTGTGACTGGTTTATAAATAGCAAGCAAACCGATGGCGCTGTCAGATGAATTCTGATATGGCTTTGTAGCCTGTTCTCGTTATATTGCTTCTTGTGCCATTGCAAGAGCAAAAAGAAGATCATCAATTTATCTTAATTGCCCCTCCTCCCCCCAGATATTTCAGTGCAACTATTTAGATAATAGACTTGAGCCTAACGCAGGGTTGCCGACTCTCCCAGAATATCCGAGTGACTCCCAATATTCAGACCCTCCAACATGACCCATTCCATTAGGTACAAAATACTCTGCTCCTCAGTTTCCAACTGTCAGTTACTACGGTAACAACCTTTGTTGAAGAGGCAGATAGTTTTTTTAAAATATCAGTTAATTAATGAACCATCATTAAGTGACAGTTGGAAGCTCAGTAGCGGATTAAATTGTACCTAATGGAAGGGCTCATGTTGGAGGCTATGGTATCCCTGTGAAGTGCCAGTTTCAACAATATTTATTATGGTCATGACCTATAAATGAATCTGTGGAGCTACCAGTGGCATTACTAGAGAAGAGCAATAGTTTGTCCATTGGTTTCAAAATTATTGATAACATCTGTGAAACGGAATTCTCTTTTTAACGTTAAGAGGTGTGGTGGGAAGTAAGGAGGTTAGGTGAAGAAAGGTCAGGATAGTCTGAAGAAGTGGGTTTTGATGGAGTGCTTGAAGGATTGAAGTGTGTTGAATGGCCACAGAGGCTGTGATAGGTTGTTACAGTGCAAAGGTGCAGCGCGGGAGAAGTCTTGGTTCCGGGAATGAGAGGCGGTTATCAGGTGGGAGGTTAGGCAGAATGAAGGGGTTGAGAGGCAGTATGGATAGAGAAAAAGAAGGAGAGGTAGAGAACTGTGGAGGAGGTGAGAGCCATGTAGGTTGTAGGTTGTTTTATTGCAGCACATCTCACCAGTTATCAAAAAATCATTTATTATCCATTTTAAAGAATGATCATACCTTCTATACCTTTTATATTGTTTCTAAAGTACAACTGGAATGTCTGCTATATCAGAGTTCTCTGTCTAGCTGCATGTTTATTCAACACTATCTTAAACTGATTCACACAATGCACCCATTCAATCTAGCGATCAATCCCTAAAACAACATTTTTTACAATAACCAAAAAGGCTTCATGGATATGTGTTTTATAAAAGACGTAATAGCCGGTTGTATTGCAATAAATTGCAGATTGTTGCAGTCTAATGAATAGTGTAGAGAAATTGTGAATAAACCACAAACTATTATTACTGTGCATTACACAGGACAGCACAGCGGGTGTCGCGTTTTCTTTCACACTACCTCTGTTTCCTGATCAAGATGTCAGCAATGCTCAGCAGTCAGTAAGTGAGCGCTAAGTGTCTCGTCTCTCTCTCTTATATTCCTGAATAAATATTCCTTCTGCGTCGCTGTGCGTCATGTGAGAATTGTAATTGAGCAGGGATTAGAATAACCGTTTATCGCAAACAAAAAACTTCATCATAGTTTACAATAACGGGACATGAAGCCTAATGATTGTTCACTAGACAGACGCAACAACAGCTTAACTCTAAGTGAACGTTATGCAATGTAGACATTGCTATAGATGCCAAGTAGAGGTCATTCTGAATAATTACTTCATATATAAGGACCTAGGGCCTGATCCAGACCTATGCTCGGATGCGGTTTTACACTGATCGTAAGCGTAAAAACAGCCATTTGTACTTACTGCGCATGCATGGGGCAGATGAGACGCTCATGTTACGGTCTGTAAATCTTTGCGTATGGGCCTTAAACGTAACCGCTTCGTATTACCGATCATGGGGGTGCCTGCCGTACGAAAGCCGTAACCACGCACCGAGGGCGGGGTGAGGCATTTAAATTGTACAGTGTGG
This sequence comes from Limnodynastes dumerilii, assembly GCA_011038615.1. Lineage (NCBI taxonomy): Eukaryota > Metazoa > Chordata > Amphibia > Anura > Limnodynastidae > Limnodynastes > Limnodynastes dumerilii. The sequence goes on from WWET01001990.1 coordinate 81,193, forward strand.
GCGTGCTAAGCGCCGTTAATACGCATTGAACGTACGCACGGCCCCGGGTACGAACACAAAAGTTAGGGTAGGGTTTGCCGAGCATATGGATGTTAAACTAGGTACGACCAAGGGGAGTGCCTATTGCCGTGCATCGGTGGTACGTTCGGCGATAATACGCTACGCAGACGCTACGTAGGTCTGGATCAGGCCCATCGAGTGTAGTCACCAATTTTCTAATCTGTCTTTCGACAGATCACTTACCGGTAATGAAGCGCTGACTGACATCAGTACTTGGCAGTTTCCTTTGTGACAGTGTCAGTCCATTCAACCTTCCCCTAACTTTAACCTTCCCCTCTCTGCACCCTAACCTTAACCCTCCCCTAACCCTAACCATACTTGTTCCACAGCCTAACCCTACCCTAACATCCTAATTTTGTATCCTAACCTTAACCATTTTTTCCTGCAGCTAACCTTAACCCTTCCCTCTTTGAGCCTAACCCTAACCATCCCTGTTCTGCAGCCTAACCTTAACCCTCCCCTAACTCCTACATCCTCATCCCGTATCCTAACCTTAACCCTCCCCCAACCTTAATCATTTTTGTCTTGCAGCCTAACCTTAACCATCCCCTCTCTGCAGCCTATCCCTAATCATCCCTTCTGCACAGCCTAGCCTTAACCCTCACCTCTCCGCAGCCTAACAAAACCATCCCTGTTCCGCAGCCTAGCCTTAACCCTCCCCTGATATGCCGCGATTAAGCTGTCGGCTGTATCAGTGTTGAAAATGGGATGGCCGCAGAAGCATCTACATCCCAAGGAAATCTTGGCACACATTCCCCAGTCCCTCCAACATGACCCATTCCATTAGGTACAATTTAATCTGCTCCTGAGCTTCCAACTGTCACTCCCCTGGTTTAAATGAATTGACTGATATTTAAAAAAATTTAAAACTATTTGCATCTTCAACAAAGGAGGTTGCCATAGTAACTGACAGTTTGAATCTTAGGAGCAGAGTATTTTGGAGGGTATGACTCTATAACCTTGCTGGTGGCACTGCAGCTGATGTTTGTGTTTTGTCAGACATACCCTTTAGTGTGTTGGCTGCATTTTCCAAATGCATTACAGTATCAGATTGTTTCAACATACTCTAGTCCCCAAGATGTTTTTATAAAAGGTTTGAAAAGGGCATTTGCACATGTCAACAGCAAGCACCTTATAGTTTTATTTTAGCAGTATTCCAATGAATTGCCACTAAAGTGTTCACAACCTCAGCCTGATTACTTATACTTCTATGAACGAGCAGTGGACATGTTACCCATAGCAACCAACACTGAACAGGGAAATTTCAAAGTCCCGCAGAGGAGTCTCTGCGCATGCACAGGACTTCATTCATACGGAGTATGAACTATGATGAGTGCAGAGATCATCGCGGGAGCTCACAGACCCAAAATAAATATATCTGCTTCCCTATTGCAGCAAAGGCCATTACCATCTTCCTCTACGTCAGTCTGCCCCACATGAGCGCAAAGCCACGCCCCTTTCACCTCACCTGCAAAGCCATGCCCCTTTCACCTCACCCGCGAAGCCATGCCCCTTTCACCTCAACCGCAAAGCTACGCTCCTTTCACCTCAACCGCAAAGCCACGCTCCTTTCACCTCACCTGCAAAGCCACGCTCTTTTCACCTCACCGCGAAGCTATGCCCCTTTCACCTCACCCGCAAAGCCATGCCCCTTTCACCTCCCCGCGAAGCCATGCCCCTTTCACCTCACCTGCGAAGCCACGCCCCTTTCACCTCACCCGCGAAGCCTTCCTATGGCTCATTCGTTTACATACTACACCCATTACTAGTATCATGTCTAAAGAATATATATTACCCATAGAGGTTTCCCTAGCTGAATGTATTTGTTATAGGTCTAGTTGTTTTTTTTATTTTATAATTTCCTCCGTAAGGAATGAGTGGATAAAAGTTCTGTCTTTCTAACAAGTCAGTAAGAAGTTATGACACACGCGGGAATTAAGAATTGCCTTCCGCTCTGTATTTTATCAAATATTTGTTCAGCCGCAGTGAAGCTGTCTAGAGTTGATAACAGTCTATAGTCCTTGATAAATTTTTCTCCTGTGATATAGAAGGTTAATAATCCAGCTTCGGCTTCTTAAAGATGGCAGCCCATTGATTGTGATCCACTGTGCAAAGTCATTAGCGGCGTAAGGGAGCCTGACTTAGATTTTCATTTTAGATTTTAAGAAGCTAAAAATGCTTTCTGGTGGGAAATAAGGTTTCCTGTTTTTTAATTTAGTAACTTTCAGTTTTACAAAATCCATACAGTTGGATTTAATAAGACTAACAAATCAGTGATTTGTTTGAACATAAATTACACACTACCTCCTGCTATAATACTATTCTATTATATTTATATATTTAAGAGAATTATATATGTTCCCTACTTATCAGCATACTCTTTACTGTACCTTTTTGTGCTGATTTACCAGAGCTGCATTGGTTTCAATGGGCCTGATCCAGACCTAAAAAGCCGATCTGCACATGCGCCGGGCAGATGTTGCTCGGCGTAGCTACGGAAAGTAGCAGCTGCGTCCTCCAGCGTTACTACGCTGCAGTTAGTCTAGGTGGGGGGCTAATGAGGCTGGGAGGGTGGCGTTATCATAGGGTAGTCTTCAGCTGGCGTAAGCTAATGTAAATAAGCAAGAGGAAGGGGAGTGTCGGTGGTGTCCTACGATGTTACGTTGAGCGTTAGTACGCCAGGATTGCCGACTCTCCCGGAATATCCGGGAGACTCCCGAAATTTGGGCATCCGGGAGAGCCGGCAAAGCTCCCGCCAGCCCCACCAGCTATGAATTTAAACTGTAATCCCTAGCGTTACTAGGGATGTGCGGGGCTTAATGACGCGATTTGTATACATCGCGTCATTAAACTCCGCCCACTTGCAGAAATCAATGGCTTCCCTCTGGGTTCTCCCGGGGGGAAGCCCTAAAAAGTCGGCAACCCTGCTCAGCACGTAGGTCTGGATCAGGCCCAATATCTCTATCATAAGGTGAAGGGCATACCAATGATGAGAGGTTATAATCTTACATAATTATAATATATTGTAATCATAGGAGTCCCAAATTATGAGAATTTACAGGTTCCTGTACATTGTACTTATTAATAAAACCTTTCTACAATGATATTTTAGGTGACACACATACAATGATTAGAGGTTTGGTAGTGTCAGAAGACTTGCCTCCTTTGGTTGAGCACAAGAGACATGCCTCCTATGACCAAGCATAAGAGCACAGGACATGCCTCCTATGTCTCAGTATAAGACACACCTCCTTTGGTTCAGTATGTAGCAAGGGTGCCCTCAACTATGCATCCTTTGCCAGGACTTGTTATGGTCACAAGGATTGAGACAGAACTCCACCCCCACAGTGCTCTGAGGCTGGGAGGAGTTCTCAGAGAGGAAGTAAGAGCTGCAGTGTCTGGGGGGGGAGGCAGAGAGGAAAGCCTGTGAGCTGAGGAGCAAGCTTTGATCGAGAGAGCAGAGAGAGAGACTTGCCCAGGCAGAACAGCATCTACTGCTGAGCCCACCTGCCTGAGGGAGATTCCAGCTGGAGGAGAGAACTACAAGTAAGATCAGGCTAGTGGGGTGCCTTGAGCTGATGCACTGAGGAGCTGCAGTTAGAGACTGTCATCAATCCAGAGCTAAGTAATTGCATTAAATCACATTGATACAATGGTGCTGTACACTACATCTACAGTCCTGCATCACTATTACACTACATCTACAGTCTGCATCACCATTACACTACATCTACAGTCTGCATCACCATTACACTACATCTACAGTTCTGCATCACCATTACACTACATCTACAGTCTCAATCACCATTACGCTGCATCTACAGTCTGCATCACCATTACACTACATCTATAGTACTGCATCACCATTACACTGCATCTACAGTTCTGCATCACCATTACACTACATCTATAGTCCTGCATCACCATTACACTACATCTACAGTTCTCCATCACCATTACACTACATCTACAGTCCTGCATCACCATTACACTGCATCTACAGTCTGCATCACCATTACACTACATCTACAGTCCTGCATCACCATTACACT
>WWET01001990.1:97829-111977 GCA_011038615.1 Limnodynastes dumerilii
TATTATTATTTAAAACCTTTTTAAATTTTAAGACCTAAGTCAGAGTCGAGTTTCTTTAAGGGTGAGCCCTTATTTCTGATGCACAATACCCATTATACCAATATAATGGTTACTAAGTAATACACTATATATGACATGTACTGCTACAGCAGAACCAACCAGTCCCTGTTTATAGATGGTAGCGGATGTCTGTTTATCTACTTTGCTCATCTAGAGCTTCTTCCACTGAAGCACAAAACAGATGTCCACATTCCTGATAGACTCCCATAGAGAACAAGCCCTTGAAGTGATGAGACTTCCACAGGTCATTATCAGGCAGGGCTAATTCATACATACAGCAGACAGGACACGGATCTGGCTCTGTTCCCCCTGAACAGGGAACTGAAAGCCAACAGCTGCTATGAAGATCCATGTTCTTCAGGAAATGACCCGCACCTGCTCCAGGTGTCCAGAGGCATTTATCACACACATGACAAGTGCACTCAGTAAGATAGTCTCTCATTATCTATCTATCTATCTATCTATCTATCTATCTATCTATCTATCTATCTATCTATCTATCTATCTCATATCTATCTATCTCATATCTATCTATCTATCTATCTATCTATCTATCTATCTATCTATCTATCTATCTATCTATCTCATATCTATCTATCTCATATCTATCTATCATAATGTATTCGCTGTTGCAGAGTAGTTGGAGGGGCACATACAAACCCCTGAAGTATCTTGGAAGAGGCTTCTTTTCATTACTGCACAATGGGGAATATTGCTCCTTTTTCATTCCAGAAGGAGGCCAGACTCTACCGCGCTCCCTGCAGCATTACCGCTGACATGGACAGCTTTTTAAAGACATGAGGAGCCGCTGCCGCTTTCCCAGGCTCTGCAGTCACTAGATAGCCGTGTTTAGCAAAGCAGGGTCAACACTGTGCTCTGTGCCCTGACCCCTTAAGACTGAACCTTTGTTCTTACCAGTCTCTTTTTCTGGCTTATGGTTAAGCTCTGGGTGTAAGCCAAGAATAAAACACAGCCTGAATTGACCACTTTGAAGCAGCCCCATAGTCTGTGCAGTGTTAGTTCCAGCTGTTTTCCATGGGGGACGGAGAAAAGAGAATTCAAGGGGGGGAGAAGTTCTGGAGAGCTTCTATCTGTGGCCACTCTCTTAATCCACTCAATGGGTCCACTGTCTGCCTGGTCATTCTCTTTACATGTTCGCTGTTAGTTTTGCTGAGTCAATTACCATATAAAAAGAGATTAAATCTTTTAGTAAATACACATATGTAAATGTATATTTTACTTCTTTCTTTTATTTATCAGAAATCTTTTCTTTCTATCTGCCAAAGCCGAATAGACACTAGGAACCGTTTTATATGCTGGATATTGAGGGATGCTCTTAATAAATTCTATTCTGAGTTGATTTTTATTACATTATTATTCATTTTAAAGGTAATTTGTAAACTTGGCTCATTTTGAATCAAACTTTTTTTTTATCAGCACTGCCACCAACAGGGCACAAGTGGTACTGCAATTTCCTAGAACACAAAGGCATAATGTTTTATAAAGGTGCCAAATAAACTTTTAGTACCTATGAGGAAGGGTATAACTGGTATTGGTGCAAGAGGTGCACCTGCTATGGGCGATTGAAATTTAGTGACAAAGGGCTGGATCCAGACTTAAGTAAGTGCTTGAACTTAATTGCTCCTGGGCTAAACCATGTTCATTGCAGCCTGAGCTGGCGTTAGATTTTCATGGTGAGCGGAGTGAGAAACTTCGCTTCGCCACTCCTTCCCCACTTTGTAAAAGTCTGTTACCGATGGCGCCCATTTATATGACCGGGACGTCGATGCGAGAGGAAGGAGTCCTGCATCGTCATGGAAACTATAGTTTCCACTGGCGGTGCAAGGTTTTTAAATATGAGAAACATCATTTCGTAGTGATAGTGGCAGTTTTCTGTTAAAAATCATTTTGTAGTGATAGTGGCAGTTTTCTGTTGAAAACTGCCACTATCACTACAAAATGATGTCTATAAATAGAGCCCTATGTGCGATTCAGTAATCCGTGCCTAATTAACTTCCGTGCCTTAAAAGTTACTACGCATGCGCAGCTAATCCGACCCTAAAAATATACACGCAAAAACAGGCAAAATCGTGTCTGTTAATCTGGTCCGTCACCTTTTTATAAACTTAGTGTTTAAGCTAATATCGAATTGGTCAAAATACTGTATTATGCTTTTATTATTTTTCTCAGTGAATCGTCTCCAGCATGTAATCGGATGACTTTATTATAAGTTTGAAGTAAGACCCTGCCATTCACACACGTTTCTTCTGCCTTACAGAGATATTATTTGAAGAGGATTCTGTAGGCCGAATAGCTTGCAATCCGTCTTTTACACCATGGAAACGGCATTCTGTCACAGCAGCTTTTAAATCTTATTCATAATGTTAATCCTGCATTTTGGATGATGAGTTGATACATTTTATTTGTCCAAAATGTTGCTGGGTAATCCTCGCCTCTTTATCTTCCCCATTCTCACAGACACCCATAGGCGATTTACTGCAGTTATCAAGATTAACATAACAGAGGACTGAAACCTCTGGCTGTAACACGGCAGATTGTGTGAGTGTAGAATGCATTGTCTCCCGCCAATGTGATCATATCATGCATTTATTATAGTGAGATAGCTGAAGGGAAGTATTCACATTATGTATTTATTACATCTTTGGTTTTGCAGCGCTGGTGTTAAAATGCATTAGATCAGGGTTGCCGAATCTCCTGGAATATCCGGGAGACTCACAAAATTTCTCCCGATATCCTGGAGGAGCCGGCAGATATCCCCCAAAGGGAATTGAGGCCCTGATATCATGCAAATCACAGGCTCGTGTCCAGGGCCACCATCAGGGAGGGATAGAGGGGACTACTGCCCTGGGCCCGAAGCTGATGGGGGCCTGTTGCTACTTACCTTTGCTCTACAACAGCAGGTATCAGCTGTATTCTACTACCGATACCGGCTGCTGAAAACTGTTCATTAGTGGGGCAATGCGCATCAGCCAACTGTTACCGCAGTTCTGCATCTCCCAGTCCCCTATGTGATGTCACCAATGCCGTCACATAGGGGGCCTGTGATTCTAACGGCAGCCCTGCTTGTGCCCTGCCCTCCTTCGGGCGCCCTTGGGCCAGATTTACTAAGCTGTGGGTTTGGGGAAGTGGAGATGTTGCCCAAAGCAACCAATCAGATTCTGGCTGACATTCTCTAGTATGTAATAGGAAAGTGAGAGCTAGAATCTGATTGGTTGCTATGGGCAACAATTCCACTTTCACAAACCAGCAGATTAGGTGGGTTTGGGGAAGTGGAGATGTTGCCCAAAGCAACCAATCAGATTCTGGCTGACATTCTCTAGTATGTAATAGGAAAGTGAGAGCTAGAATCTGATTGGTTGCTATGGGCAACAATTCCACTTTCCCAAACCAGCAGATTAGTAAATCTGGCCCCATGAGTTACTAAGGATGGACGGGGCTTGATGACACAATTTGCATGATCAAGCTCCACGCCAACCCTTGTAGCTTGATATTAAATATTAAAAGTCACAAACCCAGCAGTAGATCTGAGGCAGAAAGGCGCAGTACTATATAATGTAAACTTACGTGTGTTAAAAAATGCGTGTATGTTTTATATACATCGGTTAATGCAAGGTTTAAGGGACCAGCAAACAGAGGGGCAAATTTGCACCTTAGCAAAACAATTTTGCACTGCAGGGGGAGTCACATTTAAAATGTGCAGACAGAATGAGTTGGGAGGTGATGTTTTGTAGCTCAACTCTAAATTAGAGTTTAAAAATAAAGCTGTTCAGTATTTGTGTGCAATAATAAAAGTAACCAGTAGTATGCCTGCAGAGTTGCTCTATTTTGTCTAGGAGACGCCCTGAATAATGGGTGACCTCCCTGACTCCCTGAAATGTTGGCAATCTCCCTGATGCTGATTCAGTTCCAGAAGTCATTGCTGTATGATGTGAGAAATTAAAAATGATGTCCTATTTCCCTGTATTGAGGCCTATGGAGGCGGCCATTTTCGTGGAGACCGAGTAATCAAACAGACTGGCAGTTATCTAAGGCAACACGACTTCTATAATGGAGACAGAAATTAAACATACACTTTGTTATACAGCTGTTGTGTCACCTACTATCTTTGCTATAATGATGAAGAAGTCAGCAGATCTCCTATACACAGTCTTCACAATAATACTGAAAGTATTTATTCACTGACAATTTCATCATCAATAAATACTGATGCTGCCATTTTTATTGAGAAATAGTTTTCCTGGCAGCGCTAAACACACCTCAGGGGTGGAGCTATTCACAGGACACACCCCTTTGGTGGTAGAGGACACGCCCCCTTGGTGCATCAAGGGGCTATCACACTATCCCTGATGTTGGCAACTATGGATTAGGTACATTCAGTAGCGCTATGCTACTCTGTTTTTATATACACAGCCTTAGCATTTACTTTCTTCTGGCAGCCTAAGAGAAATAAGGATAATAATGTTAGCAGCATCTGTCATATAAAATGTTTCTGTGAGATTCATTCCATCTCGCCGACCCCTCCCACATAACATACAGTTACTGCTCTTAAACATATTTCACTCTCCTTTGCTGGGAGTTTTATGGGTCTCATCTGACCCCGTCTCTAGTTCCGTCTGGCATTTCTTTGTAAAGAAACAAAAGGGGTTTAACAAAAGACATCTTGAAAGAGAGGAAAAAAACAGTTGTTGTAACTTTAAATTGTCACTCCCTGCAAATTCCTTTTCACTTGTGTTATGACTTCTAGAATGACTCCTACCTGGATGATAAAATCTGGAAGGTCATTACTGTTTTGTGTAACAGTGTATAGTGTACTGTATTGTCTGCTATTTTAGTGTCTGCTTTGGGCAGGAGACTTCACATACTGACAGAAACAAGACTTTAGGTTTAACCCTTCAGCATACCCTCCAACTGTACCTAATTAGCAGGTACAGTACCATTTTCTAATGGTCTGTACCGACTAATTGGGCTCCTATACTGACCTTCCAGTCGGTACAGACTCCAACAGCTCTGATAAAGTGACAAGACCCTCTCCTGTGAATGCTTAGCTCATATGATAAGGTGTAAAATTAGATTTTACACCTTATCATACATGCAAATGAGAGCAGATTAAAGCCACGCCCCTATGGGACAAGCCACACCCTTTCACAGTCATGCCCCCCCCCTAGGTGTACCTATTTTTCATAAAAAAAAATGTTGGAGGGTATGCCCTTCAGTAGCACCCTATAACACACACTGATAAATCAGGGTTGCCGACTTTTTAAGGCTTCCCTCCGGGAGATCCCGGAGGGAAGCCATTGATGCCTGCAAGGGGGCGGGGCCTAATGATGTGATTTATGCAAATCACATCATTAAGCCCTGCCCCTGTCAATCACTACTGTGATCTCTAGTGTTATAGGGGGTGTGTGGGGCTTGATTACATCATCAAGTCCTGACCCCATCCCTAGTAACTCTAGGGATTGCAATAGAGTTTATTAGGGAGCCGGGAGAACTATCCACATTTTGGGAGTCTCCCGGATATTCCGGCAGAGTCGGCAACCCTGCGATAAATATAGACTGATGCATTCTACACATCATCACAAGTTGTTGTCTCTCCCAGAATGTCCAATGGACGCCTGAAACTCAGGCATTGCTCCCAGGCAAATCTCCTGCATTTGGGATTGATGGTGTGATTTAATGCAAATTACTGCCTGAAGCCTGAACAATGATGTGATGCATAGCGTTACCTAAGAATGGTGATGTCATTTGTGGCAAGCCTTGCGCCATCCTTAGTAACACGATTATCACTAAAGGTGGAAGGAAGACATGAAAAATGTCCGCAACTATGTACAATCGGGGTTTTAGGGTTATTTAGGTCATTCTACAAAGCTTCTCTAGTTTAAATATATTGCAAAGACCAATCAGACGGCTTCTAGACGCAACATTAATGGATACCCTCCCCCGATAATGGTGGGAGGAAGTTCACAAAGTCTTCACGATGAAACTCACGGATGGGGCAGCCTGCACCAGTCTGGGACCACACATAAAACAGCATCCTAACTGTGTGGGCGTGGTGAAGAGTCCGTGGCTCCCTCCTGGCAAGCAGTTACCAAGTTGTTTGGAAACAGCGGTTAGTACTTTCCGGGGTGGTGGTGGCATCGAACCAACTTGCCCTGTGTACAAGTATCCCACTTGGATCCCTGGTCAGGACATGCCTCCTGTGCCTAATGTAATGGGAAATACTTCACTGCTTTAGCCTAACACAGGAAACATCTGCAGGTGAATCCCAAATTTCTGTTGTATCAGTTGCTACTTGAATTTATAACGTGTGTATATAGTATATATACTATAGCTGTAGATTCCAGGTGATTGCTGCAATGCAATCTATAATTCTATAATTATATCTATCCCTTGCATTCCATTCATAGTCAAGATCTGACCACCTGACATCTAAACACTTGTAATCTTGTATATATATATATCATATCGTATCATATCATATATATATTGCAGCGTTCTTCACATTGCTTAGATTTTTATAGACTTTTGTTGTTGTAAGAGATATAGGAAGTATGTAATTTATGGAGTAGTATATTTGAGGTTTTATAATTACAGTCATCGTGGACCGTGTTCAGAGAACCGCAGTTTCTCCGATTTCCGTGCGTATTTTTAAGTACGTTTAAACGGCGCATGCGTAGTAACTTTTTATACGCAGTTCACAGAGACTATACGCGCGGAAGTGCCTAGCAAATTGACTTGTGAATCGGACGCGGGAAATTTCGCACGGAACTCCCACGGAAAAATACGCATGGAGGAATTTACATATGAATGGGCGGGGGACATTTACATGAAGGGAAGTGATGACAAAGATACGCATGGACGGAGGATACATACGCTCGGAAATGGCTGCGGAAAGTTAGGGCTGGTCTATGGAGGCGGAATTCTCTGTGGGCACAGATTAGCAAGGGGAGGGACTGGGGTTTTGGGGGGTGTTACTTGCGCCGTCCGTGCGTATATTTGTGCCCCGACCGCCGGACGGATCTCTGAACTATATGCTATCAAAACACATTTTTCTAAATTTAGTAAAAGTTGCGCTAAGAATCGTGATACAAAATGATGTCCTTTTATGCTTATCCGAACTGTTCTAGAGACAACTACTATCAGCTGCGTTATATCTAGAAAGCGGAGTTTAGAATCGCACTTGTTTCTTGATTCCTATTGGTTTGGAGGAATTTTCATGATTATTTGCTCTTTAATAAGTGACTTTCATACTGAAGGTTGCAAATGCCTGGTGATTGCTAAGGGAATTGTATGTCAAGTTCTTCTGATAACAATGAAATGACTGATTTGGACATGATTGGTATTTATCCTGCACTGAGGAGTCATAGGAAGGGTGAAACAGGCTTTCGGTTGCTGGATAGTCTGTTGCAATCAATGCTACTGCTGCCTTTGCTTTGAGAAAACTATTGGCCCCGGCAGAGCCAGGTAAATGCACAGTCTTCTTTATGCATAGCTGAGGTTTATTGACTGAAATCTGTGATAGGCATCAGGTAACATCAGCATCAGGTAACATCAACATCAGGTAACATCAGCATCAGGTAACATCAGCATCAGGTAACATCAGCATCAGGTAACATCAGCATCAGGTAACAGTGACTGGTTTGCTGTTATGGAATACTATTATACATGTCTAATTAGGGACCTTGGATTGCAAGCAATTATAGCACGTAGGGTATGGGCACAAATGGGCAAAATATATTGTGGATGGGGCAGTACAGTGTAACGCTGAATGGCAGTTCTGATTAATAAGGTTTCTTGAAAACATGTCTGCTGTGTGTGGAAATGAGTGTGGGTCCCCGTAGCGAACGGCCCTATAAGCATCAGGTAACATCAGCATCAGGTAACAGTGACTGGTTTGCTGTTATGGAATACTATTATACATGTCTAATTAGGGACCTTGGATTGCAAGCAATTATGGCACGTAGGGTATGGGCACAAATGGGCCAAATATATTGTGAGTGGGGCAGTATAGTGTAACGCTGAATGGCGGTTCTGATTAATGTGAGCGTCTGTGGCGGAATGTCAGAAATGATAGAAAACAACATTTAAAATGTATCTTGGAAACATGTCTGCTGTGTGTGGAAATGAGGGTGGGTCCTCGTAGCAAATGGCCCTATTTCAAAAGGGCCGTTCACTTCCAGCCAGTTCCGAACTCCTTGACGAGGCATAGCAATCGATCCCCGGAGTTTCCCCCAACCTGTTCCCGCAGCCTAACCCTAAGTCTCCTCCCACGTTGCCTAACCCTAAGCCCTCAGCGGCGGCGCTTCCAAAAGTGAATGGGTGAGTATGCGAATCGCATTCTCACCCATTCATTAAAAAAAATTCTGAGAGGGCTCTCATTCGAAACAGGGACAGCCAAAAACAGCTTTCGGCTCTCCCTACTGCGCAATATGAGCCTTTGCAGCGGGGATTCGCAACGGTAGATATGATGTAACACATGCACGATAAATTGGTAGTGATTTCTGACCCTTTGTAATGCGTGTGAAGTGTCCCATCCTCATGCAAGGGTGCAAAAGTGGTCGCGGGGGGTCAGACTCCTGACCTAGGGCCGGTGCAAATGTTTTCATGTAAACAATTCTTTTTTTTTTTTTTTTAATCTCTTTTTTTTTTGAAACATTTGGTTTTTTTTCTTTTTTTTTTTTGGTTACATCCAAAGAACATCTTAACAGTTTGCATTGGTCAAGCATAGTCGGTATAGACAGCATACAAGATAATACATGCATTAAACAACAAGAACAAAAAAATATGCAATTATAGAGCCATCAGCAGCAAACTGTACATTGGGGAATATCCGTAATGAAATCCATAGATAAGTTGGTCCAAGGACGTTTAGGAATCGATAATGGCGTGAGAGTCGGCAACCCTGGTTTAGTGTGGAGGAGAGCTGTATGTCCTGTGAGGATCTGAGAGAGAGCTGCGATATATCATGAGATGAGTGAGGAGATGTATGTGGGTGCAGTCTTATTGATGACTTTGTACATTAGCAATTTATATTGTGGAAGTCCAAGTAGAGCATTGCAGTAATCAATGTGGGAGATGATTAAAGGGTAAATGACAGTTTTTGCAGTGTCTTGTGTGAGATATTTGTGATTATGTACAACCTGTTCCAGGTGTGTGAGTCTTCCGAGCACTATAGACCGGATACAGACTTTTTATAAGTCAGCGTTTTTCGATTGATAGGATTGGATACCTTTTTATGTTTGTAAATGCTCCACCAGCGTTGATTGCATCTGGATCCGCAGTATCGCAAGCTCCGTTTTTCTTTTATCTGATGGGTTTCAGATGGAGGGGCATGGACGAGCTCAGGGGGACGGGTCCTATGTGCTCACACAGAAGGTTCGATCTAGCAGGGATCCGATATTGGAGCACCACTAGTGTGCCGTTCGGAGCTCTGAATGCATCGCCAGGATCAATATGGTTCTGGTGCTATGGGAGTGTTCTAAGCATTCTTTGGGAGTGTGCCAAGCACTATGGGCTGGATCCAGACTTAAGTAAGTGCTTGAAATGAGTTACTCCTGGGTTAAACCATGTTGATTGCAGGGGAATCATATTCCTATCCCAAGTCTAAATAACAGTGTGATAGTAAAGCTGGTCAGTGTCTGTGTGCAGTAAGCAATTCAAAGATATATCCCTGCATGCAAAGAATACAATTACCTTGACTCCCCCTGCAATCGGCATGGTTTAGCCCAGGAGTAACTTCATGCTCCTTCTTAAGTCTGGATCTAGCCCAATATCTGCAGCCTCCCTAATAAAGTGGTTATACAGTGCTCTGTAATGCTGACTCACGGTGCCAGTCAGACCATCAAATCCCTCATCGCTCCCCGAGACAAACATGACTCTCAGACGGATCTGCTCTATCTCTGGGAACATTCCAGCGATTTCGTTACTCATAAACTATGATCAGCAGAAATGATGAACCACAGTCCATCTCTTCATCATTGAGGAATGTAACTGCTGTATCGTGGATCAAAGCCTTGCACTTCTGCAGACTGTCAACCAATATCCAAATATTCATAACGAGTTCCACGTTTTATGCTTCCTAATATGTGCATTTCATTTGGGAATACAAACATATTTGCTGATAAATCCTTGTTTGGGTTTTTTTTTTTTAAAGGTTAAAGCGGAGATTCAGGGTTTAACTGTAGGTAAAAAAAGAAATTGCCTCCCTCCAAGCAAAGAGCCACCTGTGCAGATTAAATTATATAAACGGTAAAATGACTGGAAAACCCATAAATAATAATAACTAAAAATAAATAATAATATTAAATTAATAATAAATAAATAATAATAATCATAAGAATAAAGAAAGGAAGAACATTACATCTTAGCCAGTTCTAGTGTAGTTGGGCTATGCTGGCAACACTAGGGCCAAATTTACTAAGCCGCAGGAAAGGAAGAGTGGAGATGTTGCCCACAGCAAGCAATCAGATTCTGGCTCTAACTTTCCTATTACATACGTAAGTATCAGCTAGAAACTGATTGGTTGCCATGGACGGCATCTCCACTTTTCCGCAGTTTAGTAAATCTAGATCTAGACAAAACGTTGGCTTTGTGTCCAATCACTACGTACTGTGCTAGCGTTGCATGTGCCTTTGCTGATTTGTGTGCACCTCTGGTGTAAAGAGAAATATGCCGTCCAGTCATAGAATTTTCCAAACTTCTACAAAGCTGCGTCTTTGCGTCATCAAACCTGGACGTGAGGCAAATGTCTTTGGGTAGCTCCCTCCCCTGGGAGAACAGGACCATTGCTTAAAGTTCAGGACACCCCTGGACATTCCATGAGCGTTGGCAAGTATAGATTGAGGTCTCTTGTATCAAATAAGTTGAACTTTTGACAACAACAATCCTGCAAGAGAAGAATGTCCTGATTTATGAATGGGATTTAAAATCACATTATAATTTTTCAACCTTCCAGTAAATCAAGTGAACTTTTATTGTTCTGAAGATCATTTCATTTAAATATTGCCAAGAAAAGAATGAAAAATGATCTGTGTTGGGATAGTAAGGGCCACTTATCATGGATTCTGATGATATAATGAGTTGATCAAATACATGAAACCATTAGTTGTAAATAAAGGATATCATGCAAAGTATATTTCATTATTTTATTTAGAATATCCCAGTATAAATTGTGGAATCAGTAACAGGGATGGATGTGAATGGTTGTCTGTGAAGCGCTGCATTATATTGATCCTATATAATAGTCCGCTGGTCATGTGCTACCAGGATCGACGACCAGCTGTTTGTAAAGCTGTGGATAAAGGTGGCAATCAGGGAGTGTGTAACAACGTGTCAGTATGTGAGGAGATTTATTGCTCTAGCTACCGGTTATTATGTGTGAATGGGTGCACGCTTGCTTTTCTACTCAACTGAAATGTACACCGGTCCCTTTACTGCAGACTTGTGCTGCTTCAGGTGCACACCCAGACAGCAGCACTCCCAGATGTGTAGACATAGTCTAGATACGCCCCTGAAAATATCCATAGGGCTCCTTTTACCAAATGCTGATTCCTGGTTATAAAGGTCACATTCATGTGAAAACTTCCTTTATCACCTGAAATTGAAGTGATTTATATTAGAGATGAGATTATATATAACCAGTGCTTTTTTTTGTCATAGAACAGTCTGGAACAAAGTTCCGGCACCTTTTTTTGACGGATTTTCCAAGTTTTAAAAGTTTCGGTGGCAAAATTATTAAAAAGGTGCATGCGGCTGCTTGTGTGTCAAGTCCACTGCATGTGTACTTTGTCCGCTCTGGTTGTGGTGGCACTGTTCGGCTCTTGGCTCTGCTTGGTTTGTGATTGGTCGTGTGGTTGAGCGTGAGTTGATATATAGCTTATAAACTAGTATTCTCTCACTGATGCTAGTTACACCACTCTGAATCGCCGGCCCCTTCTCCTGAATGGTTGTGGGTCCCCACTAATAATGGCCCTATTTCGATAGGGCTGTTCTATCCCAGCCAGTTTTGAACTGCCTGGATGAGGCATAGCAATCGTACCCAGGAGTATCGAACACAGTGCTCCAACAGGTAAGTGCAAAACACTACCCCCACCCTTCCCCTAATTCTAACCTCAACCCTCCCCTTCCATTACCCTAACCCTCCCGTGCCGGCAGCCTGACCCTAACCCTCCCTTCCCCATAGCCTGACCCTAATACTCCCTTCTCTATAGCCTAACCCTAAGACCCCCCCCCTGCAGCCTGACCCTAACCCTCTCCTTCTATGGTCCTAACCCTAACATTCCCTTCCTAAGAGCCTAACCCTAACCCCCCTAACACTAAGAGTCCCCAGAGAGATAACTCACCTCTCCAGAGCTGTCTGCGGCAGGTTTGGCGCATGCTCACCCATTCATATAAAAAAATCTAAAATGGCTGCCTATTCGGCTGTCTCTATTTCTTAAAGCAGCCCATCGGAGCGGGGACTGCAACCGCTCCTGAATGTGGGCCAACAGATCTTTATGTTTGTGGCTCTACTCTGACACGTCATCTGAGGATGTTGGGCCTTGCTCTGGAGTGAACTGCGCATGCCCCAGGCAGATGCTACGCTACGGAACGCCTATCGTGGAGATCCATCCGTTGTTCCTGTACATCCGCACAGGGAGGGTGAGGATAGCCATGCAGATGATTGTGAGGGGGTGGTGTAAGCAGTTCCTCAGGGATCTGTGTTTGAGGGGACACAGGTCCGTGCGGATTACTGAAGGGAGGGTTCTGGGCAGATTTCTAAATGTTGAGAGAGAAATGGCATTAGAGCAATAGTCTATTTGTATTGGAATTGTATGCATTTGATAGTTATTTTATTGACACAAAAAGCGAAAAACGAAACATAACGTAAGTCTCCAGAACTCCGTACATGAGAGGGAGTGACGGGGGGAGTGCGGACTTTCTGACCAGCGTGCACACACAGAGAACACGCACAGAGGTCTAGATCAGGCCAGATGTTCGTGAAGGAATTCTATTATATGTATTAAAAAAAAGGAAATCAAAAATTTGTAAACACATTTTTTACATTTTTTTTTTTAAATATAAGTAAAAAAATTATAATAATCACACATGCACACACACATCATACATATAAATACAAATTTATACATATAAGAATTACAAACTAATCTGACTGACCCATCTCTGTAGATGTCTAAGTCCTGTCAGCATTTGCAATGTTTTTCATGACGGGACTTTGAGATATTCTAAATAAAAAAAAAAAAGACTGCACAGACGCACACAAGAATATGAAGGCCCTATGACAGACAGCGTTGAGGGTGAAGTGCTTGCAGATCATCGTAGGCTCTGCAGGATAGGTGAGTGTTTGTAAATATGGAGCGTTTGTTAATTGTCAGGTTTGCCGCAAGTGGAAGCATGTCGGAATAAGATAAGTTACGGCCACAGTGAATTTTATAGCAAATAGAGCCCATAATTCTCAGTATCACATTTATTCTGTAAAGATGGTACCTGAAGAGGACGACTTCTGTTCTCCTGTTTGAGGGATATTATTTTCAGTATCCATTATTATTCTGTAGGCATTGGACTAACTACTGTGGTAGCTGGGACTGCTATGAGGCCCTGAGGTGAGGGAGGCCCAAGGCCACTCCCCACCCTGCACCCACAGAGGACATGCCAGCCTGCAGGAAAGACAGGGCGGTCAGTGGCTAGCAGGTTTGACAGGGATTTGAGTACTAGGTGCTACTTATAAACAACTTGCCAGCTGCTGACAGTTTAGAGCCGTCACTCCTGGCGTGTTCTCTGCGGGTTATAACTAAACAATTCCCAGTGCTGATAGCTATCAACGCATGCGCAAAGCAGTTAGTGCCCTGTACGTCTGGGGATTGCACTGACCACATGCCATATGGAGGGAAAGTAAAAAAAAAATACATGTTCCCCCATCCAAATGTCTTCTGTCACCCCATCTTGATGACACAGACTGATTGATACAGTATCTATCTAGATCTCAGTATCTGTTATAAATCTGTAAGGATGCTGTCTGCAAAATACTACATCACTGGTGCAATTCATTTCTGGGCACCAATCCATAAAAAA
>WWET01001990.1:117678-131683 GCA_011038615.1 Limnodynastes dumerilii
TAGGGTTAGGCTGAAGGGGGAGACTTAGGTTTAGGCTGAGAGGGGGGAGACTTAGGGTTAGGCTGTTGGGAGGGATTTGGGTTTAGGCTACGGGAGGTACTTAGGGTTAGGCTGCGGGGGGGGGGAGAATTATGGTTAGGCTGCAGGGTGGCAGTGACTTAGAGTTAGGGAGTGTTGTTGCTTACCGTTCGAAGTAGCATGTTCGGTGCTAGGTGATCAATTGCTATGCCTCATCAAGCTGTAAGCAATCAATATCCCAGCCCGTTTTGAACTGGCTGGAGGCGAACGGCCCTAAAGAAATAGGGGACACACACTCTTTTCCTCGTATCACCCATCACTGAGCAGGAAACAGATTGACTGATTGAGAAGTCAGAGTGACTTTTAATACTGGAGAGTATTCACCAAGGAATTCATAATTGTCTTCAGTCTTAAAAGCCTATATGGCACATCTCAGTGCAGGTCCTGGGTAACTCAATGACTTCTTTTATTAAGAAACTCTATGCTGAGAAGTTATATTTCAGCAGCCAAACTGACCTGCACAACACCAACTACACAATGAAATAGATCTCTTATACTACAGCTAACCCAAAATCTTCTCCCAGCATCTGGTAATGTGAGATTACAATAAAAGCTCTATTGGAAGGAAAAACATTTAATAATGTCATGTTTTGTTGCCATGAAACATCTGATGAGTTTTTTTCTTTTTCTTTTAACTAGTTTTATGAGGTGTAATATCGTCCTTGTGATAAGAAAAATTGACGTCCTTCACTATAGTGAAATATGAGAAGAAGTCCCTCCCCCATAAGTCACGTTTAAAGGTGAAAAGGCCACATGACAATACAACACTCATGTAAGAAGCGGCTTTGCAAATATTTTCACGCATAAAGCCGTTGTCCTAAATGACTGGACTGATTAGTGGAACTTCGGACCGGATCCAGACTTACGGGCGCCTTACGCCACCTGAGGTCTGTACGGCCGCCATCGTAGTGGGGAGTGCACGCCCCTTGCACTCCCTGCTGTCGGGCTTAAATCTGGACGCTTACGTAGATCCCTACCCTAACAATTATGGCCGCATAGCTGATCGTAACGTGGCTTCCTGTGCCCCGTCCCCTAATTTGCATGCCTATCTCCGCCTTTACGGTGGAGATACAGCATGCGTAAAGGGGGGGAAGCCCCCTTTTCCTAACAGCCAGTGGCCGTAACTATAGTTACAGCCGCCGGCCCTTACGGCGTTGTATGCAGGTTGAGCCGGCTGTAATTCCCCCGTGCGGCCGTTCCTCTGGATCAGGCCCTTCATTGCATAATCTCATAGGTACAACTGGATGCTGTGAAGTGAAAGTTTGCTGGTGTAGCCGAAGACTGGGGGCCAGATTTACTAAGCTGCGGGTTTGGAAAAGTGGAGATGTTGCCTCTAGCAACCAGTCAGATTCTAGGTCTCACTTTCTTTTTACATACTAGAGAATGTCAGCTAGAATCCGATTGGGCAACAGCTCCACTTTTCCAAACCCACAGCTTAGTAAATCTGACATTTAATTTTATGACATTCGTTAACTGAGAGATAGAGGGAAAATATAAAGAGAAGGGGCTTCTTTTCTCTATAGAGAACTATCCACCTTGGTTCTGAGAGGACAACCTCTCAGGAATATTAAGCAATGGATCTAAATCAGCATTTAGATCTAAGACAACATACTTTCTTTTTTCTTCTGTGCATATGCAGTAACTGCTTTCAGTCCCTGCACTGATGGGCTGCTTTCAGTCCCTGCACTGATGGGCTGCTTTCAGTCCCTGCACTGATGGGCTGCTTTTAGAAATAGAGACAGTTGAAAGTTCCTCTTCGGCTGTCTCTATATCGAAAAGGCAGCCATTTTAGAATTTTTTTTAATGAATCAACGAGTGTGCCCAATTATTTTCGCAGGACCCGCCGAATCCACCGCAGACCTGCCGCTGATAGCTTCGGAGAGGCGAGTAACCTCTTCGGGGAACTTTAGTGTTGGGGGGTTAGGGTTAGGCTCTTAGGAAGGGAGGGTTATTGTTAGGGCCATAGAAGGGGAGGTTTAGGGTCAGGCTGCGGGGAGCGGGGTCTTAGGGTTAGGCTATAGAGAAGGGAGGGTTAGGGTCAGGCTAGGGAGAAGGGAGGGTTAGGGTAATGGAAGGGGAGGGTTAGGGTTAGAATTAGGGGAAGGGTTGGGGTAGTGTTTTACACTTACCTATCGGAGAACAGGGTTCGGTGTTCCGGGGATAGATTGCTATGCCTCATCGAGCTAGTTCGAAACTGGCTGGGAGAGAACGGCCCTATTGAAATAGGACCATTATTAGCGGGGACCCACACCCATCAGATATTACTACCATATCTTAATATCCACTGTTTGAAATAGGTTAATTTTCCAACTCAACCTTCGATTACAATCAGGAGTTATCCTCATACTTGTTACATTTTCTGAAATGTCCAGAAAACTCCTGAATTATTGCTAAGTCTCCTAAACTCTGGAGAGAAAGCCGGAAAGGTTAGCACTGCTCTGCACTGATATAGAGGCCTATAATGGGAAGCGTATAGGGCACAACTATGGGGGATGATTTGAGCACAATAAAGTATGAATAAAGATATATTTTGGGGACTCATAATAAAGCTTTTTATTCCTGTTTAATTAAACAGTCCCCAATTATAGGGTTCATTATTCCCCATAATACAAATGTTAGACCTCAGTTGTGTCCAAATGATTCCACATATTAGGCCTTTATGCTTTCTCACATTTTAGGGCGCTATATGATTTAAGGCCGTATTTCGTAATAAGTCCGTGGGAAATATAGACTTATTATGGGGATAAATAGAGAACAATTATGAAGTAATAAAGAGCTTTAATTTGATTCATACAGTATAAACTATATAATAAAGCTCTTTATTCCTCCCTAATTGTGGTTAAATTATGAACTTTAATATCCTATATATGCCCAATAATGAAGCTATTTACTCAATTATGTTGAATTTTATCCCCCATTATAAGCCTTCATATTTCAGCAAAATAAATAATCAAGAGCTTTATTATGGGTCATATTGGGGGTGATTCAGAGATGCGACTGCGAAAAGATCGCAAATATACGCAACTAAGTTCAGATCTTAGCAGGTTACAGCCCACTGTTTAAATAGTCACTCCCCTTGCAAACAGCGGCGGATCTTAAAGTTAGACCACCATTGAGCAACCCTAACTCTGCGCTGTCTGCGAATTTTCTAAGATCTTAAATATACGCACCTAAGTGCCGTGGAAATCGCATCTCTGAATCAGCCCCTAAATCCGTAGAAAATATAGACTTGTTATGGGGATAAATAGAGAACAATTATGAAGTAATAAAGAGCTTTAATTTGATTCATACAGTATAAACTATATAATAAAGCTCTTTAGTCCTCCCTAATTGTGGTTAAATGATGAACTTTAATATCCTATATATGCCCAATAAGGAAGCTATTTACTCAATTATGTTGAAATGTATCCCCTATTATAAGCCTTCATATTTCAGCAAAATAAATAATCAAGAGCTTTATTATGGGTCATATTGTCTATATTTCTCACAGTAAAGCTCTTTATTCCTCCTAAATAATCTCACATCATTGGAAATGAGTTATTTATGGTAGGTGAGTTTAGTAAAGAAGCATGAGGCAATATGGGGCTCTTTAAATTGTTACTGTAGGGAGCATTTGTTCCAAGTTATGCCCCTGGACATGTGCACAACTTTCTGACTCACTTTTCCCTTACACAAAGGGTGCCGTGATCACATTAACCCAACATAAGAGTTCAGAGAGAAAGTGTCTGTAACTATGCTGAGATCTTAATCTTGTCTACCCTTCTGTCTCTGTAACGCAGTCAAGGAAATTTGGTAATTTAATCAGCGCATTTGTTGGAAACTCGGAAAGACAAGGCAACTGTATCTGCCAATATTCCAAATACCAAAGACAGATGCACTTCCAAAAAGAGACACTTTCCTGCACAACAGCCATAAGAAGGAACAATAAGATGTGTAGTAATAATAATACTATAGACCTGGATTTAGACCCCCGCATGCAGTCCCCCTGTCACTTCCCTGTCTCGTGTTGAGATTTGTGACTTCAGTTGCAATAAGGCACAGCCTTAAATCACACCGCTGATCTGCTCATCAGTCAGGGTTGCCGACTCTCCCGGAATGCCCGGGAGACTGCCAAAATTCGGGCAGTTCTCCCGGTATCCCAGGAGAGCCTGCAAATCTCCCGCAAGGAATTTGAGGCTCATGGTTTCCATGGAACCATGGCCTCAAGTCCTGCACCCCTGACAACACTAGTATACTAGTGTTGCTAGGGACAGGGAAGGACATTATGACACAAATTGCTTCATCAAGCCCCACCCCCATCAATATTAAACCCCAATACGAGTAATTAACAGTCCAGGGGCGTGGCTTAATAACACGATTTGCATAAATCGCATCTTTAAACTCCTGCATGCATCTATGGCTTCCCTCTGGGATCTTCCGGAGTGAAGCTGCCATTAGTCCCTATTCCCTCCCCTACTGATAAATTAAAATGCTTCCTCCGACCCCCTTTAGCAGGCGGAGGGGAAGATCTTCATTTTAGGTGTTACGTGCAGAAAATGCATGTAACATCTGGAGGGCGCATGTGCCCTCCCTTCCAGACACCCCACTTTGCGTGTGTAAGTGGGGTGACATTATCAGGTGTGGATCCTGCCCCTTAGATAATGGTATCACTTTATGCATTTTTGACAGTGATACAGTATTTAGTTCATATAGCTCTCTATTTACAAAGATCAATTTCATATGATAAAATTATTTATCATATGAAATTGAAGCAGTCCATATTTACAAAGCTATCATCGCCATGGAAACCATCGCATTAACTCTCCCGATCACCAGCCCGCTCTAATGAATGCATTAAAATCTTAGTTAAAAAAAAATGTAAAAAATATATATTAACTACTTTTAATATAATTCTATCTAATAAACCTATTCAATAAAAAAAAAAAACACAAAAAAATACAAAACTGAAGCTTTAAAACTTACCTGTCCGGGCGTGCGTCTAGCTCTGATCCCAAAAGGCATCTACTGCGCTTGTGCCGGGACTGCATAGCCGAACGATGTCAGCGAAAGGCTCGCTGACCGTCGTGGGACCTCGCCGGAGGGGGTAAGTATTAATAAATACCGCTAGGCTCACTCACTGCGCTAATGATAGTATATAGAGCCCTTTATTTCATGCAAACACAAGCCGATTTCCCATGAAGAAAGAACAACTGGATGTGGGTTCCATAGATAGTTAAAGATTTTATTTATTTTGCCCTTAGACGCCTATTATACTTTAGCTATTATTTATCCATTACAATTTAGAAAATGTAAACATTTGATTGGTTGCTAGATTTTCCTTTTTAGAAGCTTTAGAAATTCTACCATTAAAGGGCCAATTTAAACAAAAAAGGGAAAAATATTAAGCAAACAGCAATATTCCCCCCTGCCCCATCTCTCTCCAATGATTGCCCAGATCCAGACCTACGTTCCCATTACGTTTCAACACGCAGCGTATTTTCTAGGCACTCCCCTTGGCAGTACGTACTTTGACCGTTTTAAGTTTGCCAAATCCTACCTCAACTTTTCAAAGCATAACTACTGACGTACGTAATGGCTTCACATACATGTGTCTAAGCACGCCCATACAGTACGATTTAAATGCCTCACCCCGCCTCCGAAGCGTGATTACAGGTGTCGTATGGATGTCACGCCCCTTTGTTCGTAGTTACGCTGTTGATACTAGGCTGGTACGTACGTTCAGAGTTACGTGCAGTAACATTTCCCAAATGCTTGCGCAGTACATACAAAATAGCGTTTTTATGTCGCTGGCTAGCTTAAATACGCTAACGTACTAGTTCTGGATCTACCCCTAAGAATGATCAGTACAGCTAATAGGACTTGCCTGTCTCCTGTTGATTTTGGGTGGTCTTTATCTCCAGCATTGTCTTCAGTTGTCCTCTTTTCTTCTGTATATTCTATTCTTAGAATTATATAGCACCAGGGAACTGTTTTTGGGTTTTGTCTTCTGTCTATTTTTTTTGTTTTATATAAATGGACTCTTAAGACATTCAGTCATTAACCCTTGGCAGCTCCCTTGATTTGACTGATGGTAGTGCTGGGGCCAGACTTACTAAGCTGCAGGTTTGGAAAAGTTGAGATGTTGCCTATAGCAACCAATAAGATTCTAGCTCTCACTTTCCTATTACATGCTAGAGAATGTCAGCTAAAATCTGATTGGTTGCTATCGGCAACATCTCCACTTTTCCAAACCCGCAGCTTAATAACGCTGGCCCCTGGTCTTTATTCTAGATTCCACTTAACTAATATCTAATTCTGCTTAATTATGTTAAGATATTTTAAGTCCTGCTTGTGTATTTGTGATTTTAAAGCAGGGTTGCCGACTCTCCCAGAATATCCGAGAGACTCCCGAAATTTGGGCAAGTTTCCCGGTATCCCGGGAGAGCCGGCAAAGCTTCAGCAAGCCCCACCAGCCATCAAATATTACTGTAATCCCTAGCGTGATGATGTCATCAAGCCCCGTCCATCCCCTGAAACGCTGGAGATTAGAGGAGTGATTGACAGGGGTGGGGCTTAATGACGTGATTTGCATAAATCGCACCATTAAGCCCCACCCCCTTACAGAAATCCATGGCTTCCCTCTGGGTTCTCCCGGAGGGAAGCTCTGAAAAGTCAGTAACCTTGTTTTAAAGTAAAATTGCCTATCATACATGCATCCAAAATCTATTCCTCATCCCTCATTTTATTCCTCAGGATAGTTTCCCTAAAGTTATATTTATCTCAGTTTTACATTTTAGCCATATTAGAACTTTGGAAGGTCGTTAGTCACAGTATGATGTAATCGAGAAATTATACTATATATTTTACTCTATATTTTTATATTTTGTGTTCTTTTAATCAATCACTTTAATGATAGTTTTAAGTGCTTTAATATTGCTTCAACATATCTCATTCTAGTGTCAAATCAATTTAAATCAATTCTTGAGTTCTGGGTGCCAAAATAGAATTTTAAAAACCTCCACATCAATTTTTATAACCATTCATTTTGTGATATATATAATGAAAAATAATACTGTAGGTTGTAAAATTTTAGTAGGGTAATTTCTGTCTAAAGATTTAAAAGCAAACTATAATGTATGTGGTTAAATGGTTTTTATTTGTTTTACTGCATTTTTTGGTATCAATAAAGGGTTTTGAAGAAAACGTGAAAACAACATGTATTTTTCCAAGAATGGCTGCCCAGTCTCTCGACCAGTAGCCCCTCCACGATGGAAAATTTTCACTCCCTCAATTTCAGCTCTAATGGTAAAAATTCCTATTATTTATAGACCTGCCAACAACCAACTTGCCAAAAGCTTGTTTTATCTTTACAGTATTTGGATCAAAATTGCTTCTCACAAAGGAAAGAAAAAAGAAAATTACACAGAAATAGACAAAGGCATGTTCAATAATGAAAAAGATTACTCTGGCCGATAAACTGATCGTTCTGAACAATGTTTCAATGCAATACTTGCCTTCAGAGGAGAGGCCCATGGGTAATTTTTGAACCTCTGTATTTTAGCCCTTGGATCTATGTATCCAAGAATTTATACTAACTCTTTGAGGCCAGAATAGATCAAGCAGTATAAAGACCAAAGGGTAGATTTACTAAGCTGCAGAAAAGGAGAAGTGGAGATGTTGCCCATAGCAACCAATCAGATTCTAGCTCTCATTTTCCTGTTGCATATTGGCTAGTTAAGTTTAGCTAAACTTATGTTTTAATGGGTGTGGGTCGCCGTTCTGTCCTAGCCAGAACAGGCTGGAAAATCAATTGCAATCGATCCCGCAAGAAAGAAGACGCTGGTTTTGAATGTTAAGTATAAATTGAACCCCAACCCTTACCCCAATCCTTACACTAACCTTCCTCTTCCATTACTCTCACCCTTCCCTTACCCTAACCCTAACCCACCGTTTCTTGCAGCCTAACCCTAAGACTCCCCTACCCGCAGCCTAACCCTAAATTTTCCCTCCCTGTAGCCTGACTCTAAGACTCCCCTCCCCACAGTCTGACCCTAAGTCTCCCCTCCGTGAAGCCTAACCCTAAGACTCCCTTCCAAACAGTCTAACACTAAGACTCCCCTTCTAGACTCCAGCACCTCTCCTCAGCCTAACCCTAAGTCTCCCTTTCTAGACACAACCCTCCCCGCAGCCTAACCCTAAGTCTTCCCTTCTAGACTCCATCCCCTCCTCGCGGCCTAACCCTAAGTCTCCCCTTCTAGACACATACCCTCCCCGCAGCCTAACCCTAAGTCCATACCTCTAACCCTAGCCCTCCCCTTTCATTAACCTAAGCCTCCCTTCCCCACTGCCTAACCCTAAAATTCCCCCAGAGAGTGCTACTCACCTCTCCAGTCCTTGCAGTGGGTTTTCCGAACTGTTTTTTGTAAATGGCAGCCTTTTTGAAAGAGACATCCGAAAATTTGCTTTTGGCTGTCTCTAACTTCTAAAAGACCTATTTTGCGGCGGTGACTCCCACCGGTTTTAAATATAATTATAATATAATTCCTTCATTGTTAAAGGGAGCACAGATTTTAATGGACTTTTGAAACAATTCTTAAGTTGACCAAGATGCTATTATTACGACTACAGGTAAAACAGAGGTTACACATTCTAGGGGGCTCATTTATTTTGAATGATGTACCTCTGGAACAGCACATTACAAGCTGCATCACATATTTTATCTCCCGGACCACAGAGGTGAAAGGGAAAATATGCGATATCCGGCTACCGTCATCGCAAAGGATTGACTTGGCCCCTAGATCTGACTCCTGCCTCCATATTAAAAAGCAGATCCAGGTCAGACATTTTAGCTATTTATTGAAAATAATAATTAGATGCCAGTCAGATCAGACTTGATTGGTGGATGACTTCAGACATCATCCAATCAATGTGTTGAGACCAACACTCTGGTAAATCTACCAGCCATCTACCAATTAGCATGCTGACAACTTGAAAACTGCTTGACTGGCAGCAGAGAGGCAGGGAAAGGATGCTGCCCGGCTGTTCGGGTGTAGGTCCCCGGTTAGAAAATCCCAATATCGAAAATTCGAATTGTGAATTTTCTTTTGCGAATGCGAATTTTCTCCGAATTGCTAAAATTCGAAAAATGCATTCACCGAAATGTTTCTATTTATACTAGTCTGAAATAATAATGCTGCTGGGGAAAATCTTCTTCCTGTCTACTAGTTTGGGTGCAAAACATGGCTACCCTACTTTATGGTTTTTGCACATACGTCCTTAAATTACTGATAAGAGCTACTATTGACCGCATATACGCAATCTACGTAATGAAATGATACACAGATTACGTAAAATAGTTACTACGCATGTGTAGTAGCTATTATTGGTAATTTACGAATGTATGTGCAATATGTCCGGGGGTGTGAATCCGGGCCTATATCAATAACTATATAAGGATAGTGCTATAGAAGGCACATCGAATTTTAAATTGATGTGGGTTGCCTCTTTTTTAAAAGAGATGTTCTTTCACATTTAGTTGTGAACTGGCTGTGAAATCGAATGCTTTTTCCTTGCAGAGGCAAAGCAATTGATCCCCGGAATATTGAAGACGGTGCTGCGACTGTTAAATCTAATTTTAACCCCAACCCTTACGCTAATCCTTACCTTAACCCTCCTTTCCATTACCCTATCCTTTCCTTCCCTGCAGCCTAACCCTAAGACTTCCCTCCATGCATCCTGACCCTAAGACTCCTCTCCCCACAGCCTAACCCTAAGACTCCCCACCCCGCAGCCTGACCATATGACTGTCCTTGCATGACCCTAACCCTAACCATTACCTTCCATAACTTTACCCCTTATCTTCCCCTTTCATTAACCTAACCCTCTCTCCCCCCCCCCAGCCTAACCCTAAAAGTCCCCAGAGAGTGTACTCACCTCTCTGGTGTCTGGTCGGTGCAACGGTGCAAAATGAATGGGTAAGTATGCCGACATACTTACCCATTCCAAAAATAAAATTCTAAAATGACTGTGTTTTCGAAATAGAGACAGCTGAAAATTAACTTTAGTCTGTCTCTACTTCTAAAACAGACATTTCTCTGTGGCAACTCACTCCGATTTTCAAGTAATACATAATGTATATACAGTTGAGTATTTATTCTTGTGTTCGTTATAATTATACAACTGGTGACCTGTAAAACAAATGTGTAAATTAGAAAATATTTATTTGTTTTAGAGAACATTTATTTTTAAGACACACTGCGTTATTACATCTTATTTAGCCCTTTTTATTATATAGACAATTTTGTGTTCAAAACATCTAACTATTATCATATGTTCTTCTGTTAGAACAATCTAGAAAATTGCTCTTATATATGTACCGCAAAAGTAAATTTTGACTCTCATGGTGTAATGCTTTCCAGCTTCACGTCAGTAGACTTCCTGTACTGAAAGCCCATTTTGCCAGAGCTCATAAGGACAGGAAACCTAAGTGGGTTCAATTTTAATACATTTAACGAAAAAAAAATAGGGTACAAAAACAGTTAAAGGGTTTTGAGGTTGGTAAACTATTCTTCTGTGTCTGTAAACTAAATATAAGTTATTAAATATCCTGCATCTTTAATTTTTCTTTTTTCCCCCAACTTTGCTTTTGTTGATTTGTAGCTCAATTTGGTTTTGTAAAAACACAGCTGTTACTGTCTTTGTGGTATATTTTTACATCTCATTCAGAATGCAATACGCCCACTTCAGCGGGCACAGAGCTGTGACACAAGTATTAATTGAAAACAAAAGACAATTAAACAGGAAAGAAGAAATGTGAAGTAGATCGGAAACTAAACTTCATATAGACAAAACTAAATTTTTTTTTTTTAAACTAAGATAATGACTACTGTTCTTTTTCTTCTCCCATTGGCTTTTTATTTGGTCTGTTGTCTATTTTTTCTGTGAATTAGAATTACATGGAACTTATGAATTAATGGAAGAACCTGAGCCTTTTCTAGAACATTGGTTATCACTGCATGAACCTTATAGTAACTAGTACAGTAACACTCATTCCGCCTCTGTGGTTGTCTCATTCAGGGACAGAACTACCATTGGTGCAACAGGTGCAATGGCACCGAGGCCCATTCTGACAAAAGAACCCTCAGCCGTCATCACCGCACTGCCGAAGCTCCTCACCAGGATACCTGAGATATCATATTTTTTGCACCTGGGCCCACAACTCGCTAGTTCCGCCTCTGGCCTCATTAGCTTCTTCTTCTCCCTCAACACTATTCTTGACTATTCACATTAATCATGTGCCCTTCACTGGGCTAATGTCAGTGGTGGCTCTCTGGTGGTGATTGGCATAAAAAATTAGCAGGCCAGAGGATATATTTATACTAGATTATCGGACAACCATACCTCTGTTACCTCTGTTAGAGTCACACATGTGTACTCAAAGAACCAACACCTAAATACAAATATTTAGCTCGACCTGGTACTCAGCAATGTGTCCTATAAACTTTTTTTTTTTAGCTAAATTAACAGAAAACCCTGTGTTGCCTGGGCACATTGCCAAAAAAAAACTGGTGTTATATATAGAAGGGGCCTAATGCCATAAAATGTGCTAAGAAAAAGGTGCCAAATGCATGTTTCTCCTTGCCAAAAGTGGGTGGTGACCAAAGAGTGAACCTAATGGCTTTTGGTGATAGGTTCTCATTGCCCATGAGTTATTGACCAGAAATGTGATTCTAATGATCTCTGGTGCCAGCTACTTCTTGAACAGGGGTAAATGGTGCAAACTGGCACCCACTTAAATCTAATACACCACCAGGTACTAGGGGCCAATAACTCATGCACATGGCCCTCACGTACAATGGATCTTGCCATCATCTTGTCTTCACCCACTAACTACTGCTTGCATTTGGAGAAGCCTGTATTAATTTTGTGAATGGGCAGTGCAATGATGTCTCAAGTCATGATTGGTTCCCCACCAAAGCCTCTCACTGGACAAATTTAAATCTGCTAAGATACTATGGTTCCAATTGGTAACTCCCCTTGAATGCCTTTGGAGCACTATTTTTTGTTGTAGTCTCTCTATATCAACAGTACATAATGCAAAGAGGAAAAATAGTCTTCATTGTATTTGTAACTCTGGCAGAGGAACAGATTATGATTATTAAATGATTATTATTTGAATCTTCCAGTCACAAATAAAACATTTCCACCCAACAGTATAAGATCTATCTGTGTCACCTTACACATTCCAAGGCACTCAGAAACCTGTCATTTGGCTGCACAGAAATAAAATGTACTTTGCTGAATTGTACAGTAATAGTGACTCCGAGACATCAGACAAAACATCAATCTGCAAATGGAAAGATTACCTAAATTGCTCTGGTAGCGTTAGGGGACCATTCAGGCTCATTCTCTCCTTGGTTTATATTTCAGAGAGATTAATTTTCCATGTTTGTGTCACATTTATCATTTTACATTTAAATGAATTGGAGGCTGACTATGCCTTCACTAGAATTCATCTATTTTTATTCTGGTAATTAATAGGATCTTGGAACATTGTTTGCAGACATTTGCATGAACGTTGGCATAAAAAAAACCTAGACCCCTCCTTGATCTGAGCTGCAAGCTGTTAATGCACGCCTCATTGCTAAAGCTGCTTCTCCAATTACTGCCGTTCCTGCAAAATTGCTTGAAGATATCATGGCATTTGATGCCTGTGTAGGCATTTAAGTGCTTAGGCTAGTGGCCACACTGCTAGCTGCAGGACACTAAAAGCTTTTTCTCCTTTTGCTGTGTGCTTGTTTTTACCGGAGAAAGATTTGTGTCAGCATCTTACAAATTATGAGACCAGGGAAGTTTGCAGAAGTCTGCAAACATTATTCATGTGCGTCCGTCAGAGAGGGCTCAGCGGTTTATTATACATTACTCAGGTACATCATTTGTCCATCTTACACTATAAAACAACTGCAGGCCTGTTTCAAGTGGAATGGAAACAACATCTGAATAACTGTTAAAGTATTTTTTTTTTATTTTTTTTTATTGATTTAATACTTTGTTGGCAAATGCTTTCAGCTTAGAGATCATGAACTGTCTGATCATTATCTTTCCAGCAAATCAGTGGTAGGCTGATGCAGTACAGGAACTCAGTTAAGACTTGGGTAGGGCTCTGCCTTTGTATGATATAAATGATCTGGATACATGAGTCATGAGTATGTCTACATACCCGCCAACGTTTTATAATAGAAAATCGGTACACTTAGGGGTGTGGCTTGTCCTGTGAATGGGCGGGGCTTTAATCTGCTCTCATTTACATGTATGATAAGGTGTAAAATCTTATCATATGTGCTAAGCACTCACAGGAGAGGGTCTTGTCACTATAACAGAGCTGTAGGAGTCTGTCCCTGCAGCTCTACTATAGTGATCAGATGCAGAAGGGCTGGAAAAGGAGTATAGGGGGGAGGGAACAGCTGGGGTCAGAATCCGGTACAGGAGCCCTTTTAGCCGGTACAGACCATTAAAAACCCGTACTGTACCTGCTAAATAGGTACAGTTGGAGGGTATGTGTCTAGTATTACAAATGGCAAAAATAAATAACTCAATTTACATTATTATGGACCATATCCCGACATCATAACAATAGGCCACTTACGCACGTAGGGCCTGATCCAGACCTACGATGTTACACTGAGCGGTCTAATGCTCAGCGTAACATCGCTGCACACCCCTGACACTCCCCCTTGTCTTACCGTATTAACACTCGCTTACGCCGGCTGAAGGCTACCCTAAGTTCAGCCGGCGTAAGCGAGTGTTAATACGCTGGGATGCCGCCCTGCCAGCCTCATTACCCTCCCTCACCCCGTCTACCTGCACTAATTGCAGCGTAGTAACGCTGGGGAACGCCAGCCGATCTTACGCCCGCCGTAGTTAGAACGGCGGGGGGACACCTGGGGCA
>WWET01001990.1:139067-159663 GCA_011038615.1 Limnodynastes dumerilii
TCTGAGGCCCTTTATAAAACCACAGACAACAGTGGTACATTAGGGTAGGACCTGCTGATAATTACAATAACTCTGCAACATCAGGTATTGGCAGCATCCTACCGCCGATGCTGCTGATTAGCGGGCCAATGCGCAGCAAAAGACGGGTGACGTCACCAGGGTTTCCCATTTTTAAAGCTTCCGTTCGGGAGATCACGCAGGGAAGTTATAGATTTCTGCAAGTAGGCTGTGCCTAATGACGTGATTTATGCAAATCGTGTTATTAAGCCCAGCCCCTTTCGGGAGTCTCCTGGATATTCCGGGAGAGTCGGCAACCCTGGACGTCACATAGGAACAAAGCATCGCAGATGTGTCCCGGGCCTTAACCTTTATGGTGGTGGCCCTGGGAAGATGCTCCAACTTTTCCAGCTGGAACTGGGTGCTGACACTCTGCTCTCAGTCAAGCAGTGATCAGGCTATCAGCATGCAATTAGCTGAGTTCATTAAAAATGATGCTCCATAAATTTTATTATAAATATATTTTAAACTTAAGTTTAATTTTAGAACACGAACTCATACTAAATAAAGCATTTGTCTTGTACTGAAGGATCTGTACCTGCTGCAATATGAAAAGATAAATAAAAGAAATACTATTGCAATTGTGCACACAGGCAAATTTCCTGAGGCTGTGATTTAATGAAAATCACTACCTTAAGCCCCACCCTTCCTATTTTAATGGTGCAAATTATAGCAGTACTAAGGAAGGGCGGGGGCTTGATGATTTATTTGTGCCATCAATGCCCACCCTGACCTGGACCATTGGACTATGGACCATTGATAGACACGGAATGGGACTTCAGGCAGTGATTGGCATAAATCACATCATCTTTGTTTTTCTGATGAGATCTCCTGGAAAGGAATAAGATAAACGACCGGATTCACACTTACGATTTTGCTACTTTTTCCGTGCTTATTTTTAGGTACGGTTGAACTGCGCATGCGTAGTAACGTTTTTACGCAAGCTACGTAGGATTTAGGAACGGAAGTCCTTTGCGCACGGATTTATAAATTGATCTTAGTGACATAGGGCCTGACCCAGACCTACGCTGTGCAGAGTGACAACTTCCGGTTGTACCAATAATCTTTTTCGTAGCGGCGATTCAGGCGTCCGTATTCTTTGCGTATTTTCTGACGACGGGGCGTGTTTCTATTACGACGTTAGTACGGACGCTGGAGTTAGGGAATGTAGGCGTGGGAGCCATTTAAATTGTACAGTATGGACGTGCTTAGCCCGGTACGATCAGCGCGTCGCTACGTAAATTAGTATTGACGCCGGGAAAAGTTAGGGTAGGGTTCAGCCGGCGTACAGAGGTAAAGGTAAGGGGGAGTGTCATGGGAGTGAAAGTTTTTACGCTGAAGCGGTAATACGCTCCGCTCTCATGCGTAGGTCTGGATCAGGCCCATACTTACGGAGGGGTTGTGGTTATCTTCTGTATGTGCGTAGTTTAGAGAAAATGGGTGGGGGGGCATTGAAATGGAGTAATATGGGCGCAGTTTTTCATGCACGCACGTACGGAAGGAGAATACGCACATAACTACACACGTAGAGTTAAGGTTGCCCTATCGATGCGTAAGTCACCGAAAATCCGTCCGTGCAAGGGAAGTGTCATGGGGGTTGCCTTTACAGACACGTGCGTATATTTGCGTACCTCATAAAAACGGATCTGTGAATACGGCCCAAATTATGTCCTACGTCACTGAGTGCCTTATTCCAATTAATAAGCAAGTTTTCTTGACAAACATTAAAGTGTTGATATAAAAATTCGCCAATTGTAAGTCACAATTAAAACTCTGTTACGACGGAACATATTGCACAACACTAAAATATCCAATCACCCGCATCCTTTGTATCGGATGTGTTATTGCTTTTATAGATTGCAGCTTTTTTTTTTTTTACAGTCAAATTAAATTGAGTTTTCTTTATTTATTTTTTTACCGGCTGTAGTAAAAATGATAATAGTGGTAGAATACAATAACAGAACACACATATGTATCGTGGTGAGGTCGGGGGTAAATTAATACCATAAGTCAGACAGAGCTGGCGTATTGTTGTAAGCTGTCAACACAGACGATACGCGTTCTGCATAAATTAACCTAATAGATTTCCATAAAGGGCAGGGACGCAATGTCAGTGTGGTTAACAGTTTGGAAAAAGTAAATAATATTTGTAATAGGAAGTTTAATTACGAACGGATCATAAACCACGAGGAGGAAGCCACTTGCCTGTCATCTGTGCCTGCTTTTCACATTTAATGTCTGTCATTTAGAAACTACACTTCACATAATAAATCTGAGCGGCATTGGCGAGTAAGCCACACTGTCCGTAAACAGGAGAGTCCTGAATTGCTTTGTACTGCCAGACAGTCGTAACTGGGATTTAGCCAATCTTATGGTTCATGTACAACAGTATAAGAGACATTATATTATTCATATTCAGCAACTATTAGTAAACATATATAAAGGACGATAAGGCATGTTAAACGTACATTGCCAATAAAGATTGTATAAAGATCGTATTGGCCCTGATTCATATTTACGTACTTAGGTATCTTGGGTAAGCGCACACCAGGGGAAAGATTTACTAAGCGGCAGGTTTGATAGGTGGAGGTGTTGCCCAAAGCAACCAATCAGATTCTAGATTCTTATTTACTAATGCATACTAGAGAATGTCAGCTAGAATCTGAGTGGTTGCTATGGGCAACATCTCCACTCTTCCAAACCTGCAACTTAGTAAATTTGGCACCAGGTGTTACTGCTTCTGTACGGAACTTAGTTTTGCTTAAAAGAAGTTCCGTGGAAGGGGGCAATGCCTAATCCCTGCCAGACAGGTGGTGATCGGCGTGTTAACAAAGGGCCGGTGGCGGAGAGCAGCAAATCCGTGCGGATAAGTTAAAGTCGGGTTCTGATCACTTAAGGGTGTGACAGGGGCGCGCACTCTCCTCTTCCTTGCTGAATAATAGATCTCTGTGTGTGCGGAAGTCGCACGGAGATCTGAATCGTGAAGTAATAATTATTTAATAATAATTACCATGGACACAAGGAAAAATAATCAGAAAAAAACCGAGTGCAACAGCCATAGCTAGAAATTTTAGTGACGGGGTAAAAAGAAAAAAATGGCGTCCCCCGGGCTTGAATTAGTAACCAGTTTGACAATAAAAATTAACTCCATGGCGACCGTCTTCTGTAACAGTCGCTATTGCACACAGCTATTATATATAGTTACAGCCCTGCCCAGTGTATTAGTATTTGCACCGCTTACAAAACTGTACTTTTGTTGTTACATTATTTAAAGACTGAAGAACACGTAAAAAGTAAAGTCTTTTTATTAATGTTACTCTATATGGTAGCCAATCTGACCCAAAATTTTAGCTTACTTTTGCCTCTTTCAGTTTTACACTCATTTCTGACAACCCTGGGCCGGATTCAGAGCTCTGGATGCAATGCAATTGAGGCCGGAGTTCTGCGAAAGTGCTACTAAGCATGCGCAGTAATTATGGAAGGTGATCTACGTTACTTCTTGCAGTTTTAAAAACTGCGTGTACGCAATCTACGTTGCAAGAAGTAACGTAGATTACGTTCCAAAATTACTGCGCATGCTCAGTAGCACTTTCGCAGAACTCCGGCCTCAATTGCATTGCGTCCAGAGCTCTGAATCCGGCCCCCTATGTCTCAAAAATCATTTCAAGAAAAAGAGGAAATAAAAACCACCCCTTCTACCAAAATGTGTGGCTCAGTCAATTATACTGTCCCAAAATACATTAAGATTAGCAACTCCTTCTAAGGGTAAGATTTACTAGGCTGCAGGTTTGGAAAAGTGGAGATGTTGCCCATAGCAACCAATCAGATTCCAGATCTCACTTTCCTATTACATGCCAGAGAATGTTAGCTAGAATCTGATTGGTTGTTATGGGCAACATCTCTACTTTTTAAAACCCACAGCTTAGTAAATCTGGCCCAAGTATCCTTCTATTTTCTTGATAGAGCAGGACCCAGCTAAAACAGAATTTAAAAGTCTACCACAAGGGTAGAAATGAGAGAAGGCTCATGGTTGGATGGATCGTGAATACAGGCTCCTGATTGGCTAAATCAGCAGCTGGTCCACTGTACAACTAGCTGAACACCTAATTTGCAATGGACAACATCTTGACTGTAGAGCGGCGACGGCAATGTTCTCACGAGACGTCTCCAGGAAGAAAGCGACTTGACAGCCCTGAAGGATCTTTGAAGTATTCCAACAGTGACCGATACATTAACCATTCCCTAACACTCACCCTAACCTTAACCCTTCCTGTCCCACAACCTTACCCTAACCTTCTCCTTATAGCAGCCTACCCTTAAGCCTCCCTGTCCCACAGCCTAACCATAGCCTTCCCTGTCCCACTGCCTAACCCTAGCCTTCCCTGTCCCACAGCCTGTCTCTAATCTTCCCCTTGTAGTAGTCTAACCTTAACTCTTCCTGTCCCAAAGCCTAACCCTTACCTTCCCTTTATAGTAGCCTAACCTTAAGCCTCCCTGTACCACAGCCTAACCCTAACCTTCCCTGTCCCACAGACTATCTCTAACCTTCCCCTTGTAGCAATCTAACCTTAATTCTTCCTGTCCTACAGATTAACCCTAACCTTTACCTTCTAACAGTCTAACCTTGAACCTCCCTGCCCCACAGTCTAACCCTTACTTTCCCCTTCTAGAACCTCAACCTTAACCCTCCATATCCAGCAGCCTATCCCTAACCTTCTTGCGATAGGGAATGGGTAATTGCTGAAATAGGGGCATTTCTACATACCACCCAATTCCAATAGGAATTTTCTATCTATATACTGTTTCTGGCACTGACACAGCCGTTATTCAGCTGTCGATTGTATCGGCGCCGGAAATCAGCCGTTGTAAGATTTGTCAGTTACATTTTGAAATGAGTTATTTGTTGAATAAAAAGGCTTTTGTGCGATAGGATGACCAAATGGAACATTTAGCAACAGAATGTCTCCTTAAGGTCATCGAAATCAAGTGATTGAGATATGAAATGGCGTTAGATAGATTTACAATTGTAACTACCAGCTCGATTTACAATTTTTCTTGGCACAGTTACTGGCAGAGTATAATTCTCATGGAATTCCATACATGTGGTATAGAAGTATCACTTACAACCAATAAAGCTACAACAGACATGGAAATAAATG
Organism: Limnodynastes dumerilii; assembly: GCA_011038615.1. Taxonomy (NCBI): domain Eukaryota; kingdom Metazoa; phylum Chordata; class Amphibia; order Anura; family Limnodynastidae; genus Limnodynastes; species Limnodynastes dumerilii. The sequence continues at coordinate 144,284 of WWET01001990.1, forward strand.
ACATTTGTGTAAATCATATGCTTTAATTTAACGTCTTTTCTGGAGTACAGAATTTTTAATGAGGATTTGTCTATGTTGGCTCGCAGTGGAACATGGTCTCGATATCACCTCAATCCGTAGCTTTAGAAGAGGATTTAGAAGCGGTAGAGGCAAGCCATAGAGCTCCAGCTGGTGTTCCTGAACTTAGCACCCCAGCGAACCTTTCCAACTGCTGGTTGGTGTTAAATTTCAGCTGGCAAAGCGTGGATGTGGAGAGGGGCAAGTTGTAAGATTCCTCTTTATATGATGGATTTACTGCCTTATGAAGGGACTCCTGAAATGCTAGAACCAGTTCTATGTGCCAGACCTATAAAAGATAATACATCCAGTCAATGAACACGGGGACTTGGATGAGCTGTGATGGAAATTTCTGAAACAATTTCAAGGAACTTTAGCAGTCCCAAAAAAAACAATATATATATATATATATATATATATATAGAGTCTTACTTGCAGATGAGGGGAGGCTATTCCCCTTGGGGTGTGGTTTTCCTCTCCGATGTGTCTATTTAAGAAAAATATATAAAGTTAAATATTAAAAGTTACCCTATAAACAGGCCCCACAGATATTAAATATTATAACCACAAATCAAAAGCAAATCAAAAATGAAACACACGTTCTTGTGTCAGGATCCACACACTCTTTGAAAATCTGACCTCACATCAGGCCGTATTCAGAGATCCGTTTTTTAAAAGTACGCAATTATACGCACGCCCATAGCAAGGCGACGCCCACAACGCTCCCCTCTCCCGGCCATGCAATCATAGACTTACACCTCCATAGACCACTCTGATCTTTAAGTGTGAACTTACGTGCGTATATGTCTTCCATCCGTTCGATTCAGTATAGCCACGCCCTCAAGCGTTCATTTAAATGCCTCCCCCCACCCACTTTCATGTAAATTTTCAAGTACGTATTTCTACGCCGCCCATTCGTACATATGTTCCCAAGTGCGATTCACATGTCCGTGCCTGAAGCACTTACGTGCGTATATTCTATGTCACTTACGTAAATAAAGTTACTACGCTTGCTTAGTTAAAACGTACCTAAAAATACGCACGCAACTCCACGTGAAAACGGATGTGTGAATACGGCCCAATCATCATATAACTGCAGGTATAAGGTTAGCATTTAAGAGGAAGGTTAGGGTAAGGCTGTGAGACATCGTACCGGCAAACCACATCCCTTTAAAGGTGTTTTGTATGCTAAGAGCCAGATTTACTAAGCTGCAGGAAAGAAAAAGTGGAGCTGTTGCCCGTAGCAACCAATCAGATTCTAGCTCTCACTTTCTTATTACATACTAGAGAATGTCAGATAGAATCTGATTGGTTGCTATGGGAAACATCTCTACTTTTCCTTTCCCACAGCTTGGTAAATCTGGCCCCAAATGTGGAAACACTAAATAATAATGAGCTATATACTGACTTGTCATGCTTGGTGCTGTCATGTCTCCAGGTAAAAGTAATATATGTAAATATTAATGTTATAAAAAGACTCAATTCTTTATTGTAATGAATGCATGTGAGGGCTGGTCTTATAGAAGGAAAGATTTATGTCTATGGTGTCTCACTTTTTCCATTTAAAAAATATTGGATTCTGCTGGTTCTCAACAATGCTGTTTTAATAAAGCCAAGATAGAGAAAATATGATGCGAAACAGAGTTTGGGATTAACAAAGTCCTCAATGTCAGAGAAACCTATTGTTCCTTTGGCTCTTTTCCTGCCAGTGCTGTCATGATGGGGAACGTGTAACAGTGAGATTCAAGAAAAGAAATAGATATTAGACTTGTGTTCCTCTTTTTACCGTAAGGAACTTACCTGTCCCTAATGATCCAATACATTCTTACTTTCCATTGTTATCACCAGATTGTCACCACACAGGACAGGTAAGTATTATACATAGGCCAGAACCTGCCTTCCCCATCTTCATCACTGTGTCTCCTGTTTGTTCATCCTCTCTCACTTAGCATGTTAGCACTTATGAGCAGGGTCCTCTTCCCTCCTGTGATCTTCCCTCAACCCTGTCTTCATCACGTCCCACCTTTTTATCTCTACTGTCTATCTCTCTCCTTACTTACCTGCTCCTACACACACATCCAACATCTTTATTTTCCTTACATATTGTTCCGCTATTTTTGTACTGTATTTTATTTTTGCTTTGTACATGTATTGTATTCCTTATTCTTGTTTTTATACCCTTTGTTAATTATTGTATTGTATATGTAACTATTGGATATGCTTTTGCCTCTGTACGGCGCTGCGGATACCGTGTAACACCTTATAAATAAACGTTAATAATAATAATAATAATAATCATTATGATTAGCACTATCCTGGTCTCTTTGTAGGTTTATGTGTTTCTTAAAATTTTTTGCATATTGAAAGTGGCAGCGATGTGACCTTTCCACTGAAAGGTAATTATTTAACCTAACTCTACCTTTATCCCATTCCTAACTCTGACCCTTCATTTCCCACAGCTTAATCTTAACCATCCATACCACGCAGCCTAACCTTAACCCAACTAAATAGGTTTTATTTTTATCACCATTGTCCTGATTAATTGTCTGGACACCTCAAGACTATCTTTATTACTTGTCACTTTTGTGTACATTGATGTTTTTATTACATAGGTCAAAATGGTCTTAGAAATATAAACAGGGACTATGTTTTCATTACACAGGTCAAAATGGTCTTAGAAATATAAACAGAATCCCATATAACCCCATAAAATGCACCTGGAGGGTTGACAGATCCTAATTGGAATGTAATAAACATAGCTGAATAAAATCTTTAGCTGACAGGGAAAAGTACAGGGAAAGGGGATTAAATGGAAAGAATGGGACGATCAAAACCATATTTATTATTTTGATCTACATTATTAGACAATATAATGTAAACACATTAGGGCATGATTTGTATAGATCATACACCTAAGTATGATGTATACAAATCATGCCTTAGTGTATTCCACAAACTACATTGTCAATGAATGCATATGGTTTGAATGGAAGAATTCTGCACCCTTGTGGTCATAAGGGGTACTGCGGCATGTTTTTGTCTATATTTTAAATAGGAAGGGGTGTCAAGAAGCCTCTGCAATGCAAGTAGAGTGTCTGACAAGTCAAGTCCTTATTTTAATGGTGGTTGTCCCCTTTCCTGGAATCAGCCACCATAGTGGAGCAATTGCAATTTCAGAACTCTGTACTCAGTAATCGAGGGCAAATTGGTAGAAGGGGCAGCCATGATATCAGCCATGTTATCAGCATTACCCATGTATGTGAAGAGTATATGTAGGGGCTGGAGGACAGACTAGCACTGTCTCAAATAATAACTAATTGTATGCTTGTCATGTACATTGTAATTTTCACCCTGCAATTTAATATGGCAGGTACCAGTATTGTAAACCATCAAGGTCTCTATTTACTTAATGCAGTTAACTTAGATTTTTGGTGTAAAAGGCCGTTTATACGTGAAAATAACGTCAGAAATCAAATTGAATTACGTTTACTAAGCTATGATCGGCATGGTGGAAAACTAGTGTTTCTATGGCGATCACAGTTATCAGCACCCTTAATCATTGACCTGTTTTTATGTTGCTCCATTTACCAAGTGTTTAGGGGAGATTGTCTTTGTAGTCTGACAGAATAGGAGTTCCATCGGTCTCCCCATATACCTCCCTCTCTCTCCCTGCTGTTAGGGAGAAGAAAAGGGAGGTTTATATGGGGAGGTCACTAGGATGTATATATATATATATCACTGGTATCAACAACTGAGGATACCAATGGGCAAAAAACAAAACTTGACCAGGATGACCCATTTCTGAATATTTCTAAAACCCGTCAGGGACACACTGCAGATGTGCAGTTTTTCCTATCTAGGCTTAGAAATATTCAAAGTCCAAAAAGAGAGCCACAGCACACGGGCCATCTTGTGGCTGAAGAGCACTGGAACTTTCGAAACCGGCGAAAGTTTCCAAGGATGGTGCCCAGATCTCAGCTTATTGAGTGACCTCGCTGTAAAGGTGATAATAAGTATATTTAAATTTTAACTAATGCTAAAATCGAAATGAATAGTAAATAAAGCTCTTAATAAGAATTGTTTATGAATCCTTTTGTGGTCAAGTCTATCTTTTATTGGGCAATTACTATGTGCACCATACCATAGCTAGGAACACCTGCTTGTATTGCTTTCTCACAGTTCTGTTTGTATGGGACAATAAATTATCGCATGCTTCACTTAATGGGGAAGGCAACACAACCATCTGCTCTATCTGTGTGCAATTACCTGTGGCGTAAATTAATCATTTTAATATTTGGGTATTATTGTTTGTTGCATCTGGCTATTTTGTAGCAATGCATATTTTGTTTTTGCAGTGCTATCAGAGTGCATCGAAATTTTACATAATAATACAACAGACCGGGGGCAATTATCAGGGTTCATAAATGAAATATGTCATTATTGTGTTATTGGCAAGTTTAAAAAACATGCAATATATTGTCAGGAAAATCTCTCCCCTGAAGAGCTTACTATTCTAAGAGTTTTGCATCAAGTCTGAACGGAGGAGGTTGAAGTAAAAAAATGAAGCAAGGTTCTGCCACTCAAACTCCTAATCAAATGAAAATTCTAAATTAGAATAATAAGTTGAACTTAACTCAACTACATTGTTTTATTATGTGACCCAGGGAGCGATATAATATTTATTATGTGTTTGTTGCAAACCAGATTAGAGCAAAGTTTCAGTGGGCAAACCAACTAATTTGTGGTAAATGAGAGACAAAAAAGGATAGTAAAAACAATAAAAAACGTTCACAAATGTCTAGACCAGTGTTAGTCAACCTGGTCCCTGCTGCCCACTAGTGGGCAATTTAAGTTTTTATGGTGGGCGGTGGGGGTTTAGTGGCTCTGATAGCAGTCACGACTGGTAGTGGCTGATGATGTCATTTGCAACGGGGGGAGGGCTGCGTTCAGCGGTATAACAGTGGACTAGTGGACTGGTCTAGACTCTGCAATCTGCTGTTACAGGGAGTGGCGCAAGAGATGTGACAGGACCAATCAGAATCCACCATATACGTTTAAGCCATAGCTATAAAGTTAATGGAGGGATTTGGAAAAAAGTATAACACTGACAAGAGCAAAGAGTAGAGGGGTTTACAATGATTGCTTAGAGTGTTTACTGGAATGATTTGTTGCAATGTGTACAGCGTTCCGCTGCGCTTCTGTCTAAAATAAGACGAAATGCGCAACTCTGGATAAGCACCAATAACTCTACATAACCCCCGTATAACACATAGGGTGTTCCTTCCCCCCAGTTGTCACCCAAAGCAGAGGATCAGATTTTTCCTTATCTAAGGGGCTGGAACAACTTAAGCTGGGTACATAGTTTTTTCAACAATTATGATTCCAATCACATGATAACATACCCTCCAACTTTTTTAATAGAAAAGCAGTACACCTGAAGGCGTGTCTGTAAAGGGGGAGTGGCTTGTCCCATAAAGGGGTGTGGCTTTAATCTGCTTTTATTTGCATATATGATAAGGTGTAAAATCTCATTTTACACTTTAGCATATGAGCTACGAACTCACAGGAGTCTGTCCCTGCAGCTCTGCTATAGTCATAGGTGTATCTATAATGGGTGCAGGGTGTGCAGTGCACACGGGCCCTTCAGAACAGGGGGCCCTGTGGTATGCATCCTGCACCCAGGGTTGGCAGGGGAAGAGGGGCCATTCAGCATCTATTTCTTCCCTCTAAGATCTTCCGGAGAGAAGAAACCTTTTAGCTGGTACAGGCCATTAGAAATCGGTACTGTACCTGCTAAATAGGTATAGTTGGAGGGTATGCGACAAGTGTTTGGAACAATATTGTCTAATAACACTCTAGCTGCAAGGGTTACTCAGGGTTACTCAGAGCAAATGACCCCAAGCTATATAATACAATTCCCAGATGACAACTGGAAACCCTTTACTCTGTACTTTGCTTTTAAAACGTGTCATGGATCATTTATGAAAACTGGCATCCATTCCATATTTGCAAATATTAGGAATTTCAGTGCGAGCAGGGCGTGGGAAGGGGAAATGCTGCATTTCACAGAGGGCAGGTGAGATCTGTAATAGATTTCCTCTCTGAGATCCCTCGGAGCAGGGTTGAAATGTTAACGAGTTTGAACTGTGCAAAACCGCTGTTGTAATTCTTAAGAACTTTGCTCTCTTCGATCAAACAACTCACTCTGGGGCAGAAAATGATCAAGGGCCCACACTATGCTTTGGAAGAGGATGTTTAAGAGGATACTTATGCAATGCAGTGGGAGGTTTGTAATTCTGCAGTGTGTGGGGGCCTATTTTCAGATGGAGGCCTGGAGTTGTAGTCCTATTAGTCCCATTGCTAATCTGCCCCTGCTCTGCATAGTGCTGAAAGTAACGCACATAAAGAATCGGTATCACCAGTATATTTATCAAAGCACGGCCATTGAGACGTCTGGTGTCCTTGAAGTGACGTGAAATATGTTCTCATTAACACATAAACAATATTGCAGTTGAAGGGAACAGCAATGTGACAACATCGTATCCATAGAAAATTAACACCGAAAGTGAAATCTAGCTGAGGGCCATTTCCCCTCTTATAGCCCTGTTTAGATTAAACAGACAGATGCTAACATAAAACATAACACGCCGTATCATAATTACTGCTTTTGGAAACTGTTATCATTACCTCTGGCTCTTTCGTAAAGGATGGCGCAGTTGCAATTTTATTTCTATAGAATCAGGCAGTGGGATATGTACTGTGGGTATAAGTCAGGCATAAACAATCTTTGGCTTGCCAGGTGTATTTGGAACTACAACTCCCAGAATGCTTCAACAGCATAACCATACCTCTCAAGGATCCCACTTTCCGCAGGTGAGTCCCGCCTCATAGCTCACTAAAGAGGCGGAGCGTAACCAAACAGGCTGTTGTTTTGACCAAATATGGTCATTTAGGGGTTCTGGGTGGATCAGGGGTGGGGCTTATTTAATTTCTCTTTGCAATCTGGGAAAGTTGGGGGGGGGGGGGGGGGGTATAGCATGAACATATATGATACCCTGGTGTGCATAGATCCTAACACTGAGAATCCCAAAAATTGGACTAAATAAGCCCAACTTCTATTTAGCAAACTGCCCAAAATTTGGCCAAAATTCTACCCATTATTATATAAACCTTGCCCCATTTGTAGCCTGCTAATCAGGACTGTCCTGCCAAAAGAGGCACCATTGGGAGGTATGGGGGTGTCACAGGTTGCCTATACCTGGTTTCAAGGTATAGGCAACCCCCCCATATAAACCTAGGATGCCCTCTGAAAATATCTAGGGAACCAGCGATATTTAACTCCACCTTTGGAATCACTGTATTCCATTAAACTGAAGACCGTTAGTTACTGTAGCTAAGAGAACATGACTCCAGTAATGGAGTCAGGAATACATTAAGGACACTTTGGTCTCTGGTGAATCAGTAGCAGTGTCCCTTCTAAATTCTATTTTAAAAAGAATAAGACTATGGAATTATTGCAAATATTTATTCACTGGTGGGATTGTCTTTTTTTTTGAGAAATAATTTTAACTACCGGTATATTCTTCCACAGTTTTAATTAGAGTCATTCTATTGCAGCCTTTTTAGTTAGCAATGAACTTCCAAACTAACATGGGAACTTACTGAAGAGATATAACTGTGGACATATTTATTTGGGCACCACTAGGAAATGGTACTTAAACAAGATTAATGGTAGAAACCATTTTGTTCTGGTTTTACACAACGTGTATCATGTTCTTTGCTTGTAATTTATAAGATAAAAAAAATAAATGCTCAGGGTCAAATTAAAGTCTCTGGGGGTCCCTTGGTAGGAAGAAAAAACAGTGGGGCCCCTACTTCACCAGACAGCAGTGAAATGCTACCTATGTGTTGTAATTAGCAACCAAAATGTGTGTATTCAGACTCTAATTCCCTGGTGGTAATGCAGAAGGCCGAATCATCGCCCAACCCCCACTCTCCCAACTGAAAAAACGACCCAATTGAAAAGTCCCTTCAGTTCATACTCAATGCTGTAGCTTGACTAATCTTCCTCTATTGCTGGTCCCTCTCTGTATCCTCCTGTATCCCCCTTACCTACAAAGCTCTCTTTTGCTCCATTTCTCCCTCAACTTCAGTCACACTCCCTCTTGCCCTCTATGGAACGTATTGACACTTCAGAATAATTTAGGTTCTTAATTATACGCAAAAAGTAGCAAGGCGACTCCCCTGACATGCTCTTGGTTTTCAGTTTCTTATCTGACTTACGAATGCCATAGGGTTACTTTATCTTTAGGTTCATAGTTTTGTGCGTAGGGCGTCAAATTAAGAATGTTTTTTACTAATCACACCCAGATTTCCTCATTTAAATACTTCCTTCCACCCAATCTTCTTATCTTCGTTCTTAAGTTTTCCCAGAACGCCCCTTCATTCTTAAGTCACTGTGAACCTTGAGGATATAAGTTTGTAATGGTGATTCAGAGCCATCCCATTCTTGTATATTAAATACTACACATGCTCAGTATATCCCTTCTTAAATATATGCACCTAAAAAGCTGGGTTTTCTTAACTGTGAATCAGGTCCTATGTTTGATCAACAAATGCCATCTCATCTCACAACTGATCACTACATCTCACTCCCACATACAAGACTTCTCCCATGCTGCCCACTTATCTATGGAAGGCTCTCCCTTAATATATCAGCTTGTGTATTTTTTTAAAGTAATCCCTCAAAACTAATGACATGCTCTTGGTTTTCAGTTTCTTATCTGACTTACGAATGCCATAGGGTTACTTTATCTTTAGGTTCATAGTTTTGTGCGTAGGGCGTCTAATTAAGAATGTTTTTTAGTAATCACACCCAGATTTCCTCATTTAAATACTTCCTTCCACCCAATCTTCTTATTTTCGTTCTTAAGTTTTCCCAGAACGTCCCTTCATTCTTAAGTCACTGTGAACCTTGAGGATATAGGTTTGTAATGGTGATTCAGAGCCATCCCGTTCTTAAGTCCTACATAAATTGTGTATATTAAATTACTACACATGCTCAGTATATCCCTTCTTAAATATACGCACCTAAAAAGCTGTGTTTTCTTAACTGTGAATCAGGTCTTATGTTTGATCAACAAATGCCATCTCATCTCACAACTGATCACTACATCTCATTCCCACATACAAGACTTCACCCATGCTGCCCACTTATCTATGGAAGGCTCTCCCTTAATATATCAGCTTGTGTATTTTTTAAAGTAATCACTCAAAACTCATTTCTTCAGCCTACCCCCTCTTGTCACAACCCCCCCTCCTCTATCTCTTCCACTTGACACCCTTTCACTTTTTCCTATTAATTCTAACCCATTTCCTTCCCTTACCCTTACTAACCTTCTGTCCTTCACCTCCACCTCATCCTCCAGTCTCATCTCTGCCACCTCTGCGCCGATAATTGAATCATTTTGTACTTTTGTCTTGTTGTCAGCTTCGTACCATCACTTGTACTAACCCATTTGCTGTGTTTATATTTATTCAATATTCATGCATGTTATTACTTTGCTTGCAAATGACATGTACGCCACTGTGCACCTTTTGTGGTACCTCAAAATAAATATATATATAAAAATAATGGTCCCGATTCACAGTTTTTGTCTTACGTTCGTTGTTTTAAGAATTGAGCTAATTTATGCTATCTACATGCCATTTCTGTACGTAGATTGCATAAGCACGGTCTAAACTCAGCACGGTCAGGGTATAGGTAAGACAGAATCATAGACCAGTTTATTCCGTAATGGTGTTCTATTTATTATTCTGCTATTATTCCTGTTTGAGCTGAGTGAATATGCTATTTGGATACTCTGTGATCAGTATTATGTGAGCAGCTATCAAACACAAATTTACAAAGCTAAAGTTTTATTCTGAACTGTCACAGTCTGCGACCCAGATATTTCCTATAAAAACGATGAATGCCACTGACTACAGGGTCCATTATTCCGGCACAAACAATTACACGCATGAATATGTCAACACACACGATATGGAAGGGATTTTGCTATTCTTTTTCACCAAGGCAACAACAACAGTTATAGAACTCTTGTTTAATCTTCACTGGTCTTCAGTGTAACTTAAATGTGTGCAGTTGTTTTTCCAAGATTAAAGGTTGCAGCCATCTGGACTAAATCTCACCAATGTACAGAGATGAGGGAAGATGCTGTAATCAGTGTTTTTTCCTGCATAGACTAACACAGAGCCCATTAACACAATAAACCAACTGAGATCTCTGGTAATCTATTCCTACGATTCAAAAATCAATCAACTGTGATACTTTAGGAGCATTGCAAAATACACTGATTGTGAAATCTTATACTGTCATATATAGCAATATACAAGCAGCAAATACTGCGAAAGAGAACCAGCAGCAAGCTGGCAATGGTAAATAGTACAGGGGGGTTCCGTAAAACTACCGCCTTGGGGGTAGGACCAAATGGTTGCTTCTAATGTTATGCTGTACGTATGACTAAATATGCTTCATAGGCAACTTGTGAACCAGGATATTGTGTTATACAACTGAGTAAATCATTAATACTCAGTTTATTTGCCTTTTAGCAGCTGCTGGCTTCCTATAGAGATCATATAATAGAGCTAACATCATCCGTTCAATTCACATAATGATTCAAACACACTTTCTGTTTTATTGATTTGTGAATCCCCATTCAACTTTTACCCAGCCGTTTTGCCCTCCATGCATGGCAAAATTTGAGATTTGGGAAAGGTTTAACTGAGCACAAATGTACTTGCAAAAATATGATTTTGAGGTGTATTTTCTGCATTTTACATTTAGCCCCCAAGATATTTGATTAAATGTGCCCTCTGCCATCTGGTATGGTACCTGGTTAAAATATAGTACAGCTGCTAGATCCTTACAACCTTGACCAGTCATCTCAATCTCCACTGTCTCATGTCCCTCTTTGACAGGTCAGCAACAGTAGAGATCATACATTCAGGAAGGCTGCTATCAGAAATAGGGGAGAATTATACAAGAAATCTGAAAGGGAATCTTATCCTGCATTTATCTTATCTTGATGTACCAATGTACTTCACTGATAGTTTAGCGGAGCCAGTTATCAGTGTTGCTGACAGCAATGTGGGTAGATAGTAAAGGTGAGTTTAGCACTCACTGAGACAGAGCAGGCTGCCATTTTATCTCATAAATCATTGTCCTTTGAGGGGGGTTGGAGGTGAGATCGAGGAAAAGGAAGGAAAGAACAGAGGGAGCAGCCTGAACAACAGGATGCTGTAGGGCAGCCACTAGTGGCCAGAGAATGAAATACACATTTACAAAACTACAGCATTCTGAGAGGAATATTGCTAATTTGTCCTAGGGGTGGATGGGGTGTTATGCAGTGGTACTCAGTGTAAAGTTGAGTTAACAATTTAATAAGATACAACCTGATTTCCATTATAAAAAATATATTATTATAATTTAATAGCCTATAATATAATCATTGTTAAGAACTCATGATTCATCCAAATGTCCACTTCCTCATGTTCAAAGGTGATTCACCATTCCTTTGCTACCTCTCTGTATCCTGTGTAAAAACCAGTGAATGATTACATCATTTTGTTAACTCCTTTGTCTATTGTTACACGTTCTCTATGCACATACTGAAAGGATGGACCAGGAAAGAGGTCCTTCAAGCTTAAATGTAATTTAATAAACCTCTTCTTGCTACAACTAAAGCAACTGGAATGGACAACACATTTATTTTACTTTAATAACTGGTTGAGAGCTCCTGTTCTAGTTAACTCATTCATTTAATTTCATTTAATAAAATATAATATAATATAATATACAGAGGCTATTTATTCACATCAGGTCACAGTTAAGCAACCAATCTGGATAGAGAACCACATGCACCATAACATCATCAAGAGACAATGAACTGAACCTTATGTGTTAGGGTTGAAGTGGAGTAGAGTGGATTTAGAACGCTGGAGAATTTGAAAGAACTCCACCCAAACCCATAGGATGAACTCACAGTACAATCTCCCCACTGTCAGTTCCCATCTTGCAATCAAATATAGGACTTAAATACGATGAAGCTACTAAGTCACGGTGCTCCCCATTCCATTTAACCACTGAGCCAGTTCTGGGAATAAGAGTAACATAAGTTAAAATCCTTCCCATCTGCAAACCAAAGATAAAACAGTGTATTCAAGGCTTTCTGCCTAGTTTCCTATCAAAGCTATGCATGATATGGTAACCCCACTGTTTGCAAAAATGAAAGTAACAAAAATAAGTTTGAATAAGTCCAGATTGCCTAGTTGGGAGAGGGGGGAGGGGGTGATCATGAGAATTTGACTAGGGCTAGAAGATGAAAGGAAAGTAGCTTATAACACTGGTCACATCACATCAACATTTAATCTCCTGTTGCATGTCATACTGCCACATGTGTTATGAAAACCACTTTGACAGTTGCTACAAATGTGAGCAGGTGTTGTGTCCTATGGGGACGAAGCCTCTAAATAAATGAAGAGATCAGAAATAAGTGTAAAGTTGGAGAAGCTTGTGCTAAAGAAAACAAAAATCTAAAGAATGAATAAATAAATATAGAAGAGAGTAAAAAATAAAGTCTGATGAAAGCCCTTCGCTCCTGAGTGTAAAACGTAAGTTCTTGTCTCACAGTCTAGGATAAAATTCTTAATTACATTCTGCACTGTTGACCTTTTGTGACTTGTTTTCTGCTGTTCAACCCGAAGGGACCCTGGAAACCCCCAGAAGGTTAAGATTTCTGAAGGCTGCTGTTGTGTTCTCCATGTGCAGTGATCTGGAAAGAACACATGAATGAAAGGTGCACTCACCATCTTGTCATGGCTGGATTTAATGTAAACTTGACTAGATTTTTCAGCTGTAAAACAGTAGTTATTGCAGGCAGAACATTACTCTGAAACCAAATTACAGCAAGTTAGGCTCCCTGGGTGTATAGAAAATTCTCAGGTCGGAAGATACAGTGAAATGATCAATGTAAAGTAATGGAATAAATAAATACCAGGGACCTGATTCACACTTAAGAAGAAGCTGAATCTCTGTGCGTATTTTTGGGAATGGATAAAGTGCACATGCCCAGAACACAAAGGGCCTGATCCAGACCTACGCCCGGGAGCGTGTTTACGCTTTTCGTAAGCGTAAAAGTGCCCATTTGTACTTACTGCGCATGCGCAGGGCTGATGTTACGCAACAAAACTCTGAGCGTATGGTCCTTCAGAGTACCAGCTTCATAACAACGCTTGAAGGAGCGTGCCAGACTTACGAACACCGTAATTATACTTCGAGGGTGGGGTGAGGCATTTAAATCGTAGAGTATGGGCGTGCTAAGCATCGCAACTATGCAAGGAGCTTACAGAGGTTACAAACAGAAAAGTTAGGGTAGGGTTTGGTCAGCGTAAGGCAGCTTAAATACAGACGCCCGAGGGGAGTGCCCAGGGGAGTGCTTCGTAATTACGGTGGCGTAAATCCGCTACGCACAAGGGCGTGTCATGGGTGTAAGTCTAAATCAGGCCCAAAGTTACACATGAGATCCCGATGTGACGCACAGGAATCCATTACGCACAGACTTCTGTTCTTAGGGCCTCATTTACAAAAAACGATTTGTCTTAAATCGCCATAAATCGCGTGATTTGACCCTCTAAACTCACATTGCGGTATTCACAAAGGGTCAAACCGCGTGATTTATAGCTGTAAAAAAATCGCCTTGGCAAACATTCGCTGGACAGAAATCGTCCAGATGTTTGCCATTCAAAACATAGGGAAAAAAAATAGTGGTATTAACTAAAGGCGATTTGAAGAAATCACCTTTAGTGCGACCAGAAATCACCCAAAAAAAAATAGCATCCTGAGAGGTGCAATTTTAATGTAAGCGGCCGTCCCTGACCCTCAAAAACACGTCAATATACTTGACGTGTTTTTGTGTGTGAAAAAAGCAAGTGCTGGATGGTTGAAAGCCTTAGTCATGCTGCGCTGATAGCATTGCTTAGCCTTGTAGTAATAGCAGCGTCAGCATGGTAAGGCTTCTAACCATGCCGCGCTGTGTGTAGTGTGTGTAAAAAAAAATACATTGTGCGCCAAACATACATTAACACATTACAGTAAGTGTGCATGTAAAAAATACATTTTCCCTAACTAATTATGTTCCCTGTGTGCACTTACCTCCGGTGGTCATCGTCTCCTAAGTGTATGGATGCAGTGTGTGGTGTTATAAAAAAATAAAAGTTTTGGGCACTCACCGTTTGGTGTCATCTGTCTTGGGAAGCCTTGCTGGATGTGCTGAAAGTGATTGGAGTTTGGGTTCCCGTTGATTGGCGTCACTCGTCCGGGTCTCTGGCTCTTCTAAACTTGCCACGTTTGCTGCTCCTTATGACCATTTGGTCGCTAGGGGGCAGTGTTTTATATAATAGATGACGTCAGAAACGCTAGAGCACCAGTGTAACTGACGTCATCTATTATATAAAACACTGCCCCCTAGCGACCAAATGGTCATAAGGAGCAGCAAACGTGGCAAGTTTAGAAGAGCCAGAGACCCGGACGAGTGACGCCAATCAACGGGAACCCAAACTCCAATCACTTTCAGCACATCCAGCAAGGCTTCCCAAGACAGATGACACCAAACGGTGAGTGCCCAAAACTTTTATTTTTTTATAACACCACACACTGCATCCATACACTTAGGAGACGATGACCACCGGAGGTAAGTGCACACAGGGAACATAATTAGTTAGGGAAAATGTATTTTTTACATGCACACTTACTGTAATGTGTTAATGTATGTTTGGCGCACAATGTATTTTTTTTTACACACACTACACACAGCGCGGCATGGTTAGAAGCCTTACCATGCTGACGCTGCTATTACTACAAGGCTAAGCAATGCTATCAGCGCAGCATGACTAAGGCTTTCAACCATCCAGCACTTGCTTTTTTCACACACAAAAACACGTCAAGTATATTGACGTGTTTTTGAGGGTCAGGGACGGCCGCTTACATTAAAATTGCACCTCTCAGGATGCTATTTTTTTTTGGGTGATTTCTGGTCGCACTAAAGGTGATTTCTTCAAATCGCCTTTAGTTAATACCACTATTTTTTTTCCCTATGTTTTGAATGGCAAACATCTGGACGATTTCTGTCCAGCGAATGTTTGCCAAGGCGATTTTTTTACAGCTATAAATCACGCGGTTTGACCCTTTGTGAATACCGCAATGTGAGTTTAGAGGGTCAAATCACGCGATTTATGGCGATTTAAGACAAATCGTTTTTTGTAAA
>WWET01001990.1:176341-189323 GCA_011038615.1 Limnodynastes dumerilii
ACTAAGGTCCCTAACACACACACACACACACACATTAGGGTTAATTTAGTCAGCAGTCAATTAACCTACCAGCATGTTTTTGCCATGTGGGAGGAAACCCATGCAGACACGGGGAGAACATAGAACAGAACTTAGTTCCGTATGCCTGTAGAGCCGTCTGATAGGGCGTCGCATCCTCTCTGTCCACCTAAATTCCGTAAAGTGGACGGGGAGGAGGAGATTTGACATTTTACAGTGAGGGCGGGGTTTACCATTAGTGTGCGGATCAGCGGTCATGCGGAACGACGTAAATGGACCTAAGGTCTTCACTAAAGAGGGGAGCTCACTCGCCTTTTTCCGTGCGCACAGAGACCATGGACCGTATTCACACTTAAGAATGATTTAGGGGCCAGGACCAGACCCCTGCACGCTTAACGTTTGTGCGGGGGTCCGGGGTTACGTAGCGGGATTGAACGTCCCCCCGGCACTCCCCACTGTCCTTTGTAAATTGGACATTTACGTGATTTACACGTGGTTCGGTGCTAGCCTATGCATCTTCTATATATGTATTTCATGCCATTAGACCTTTAACGCTATGGAAAACATTTCTATTTACATTAGTTTAAATATTTGTATTTTTTTTTAAATAAAGCATTATATAAGAAGTTGATTACAATGAATTTTTGTATGATTAAAATTGTTATTTAAAAAAAATTTAATTAAAAAGAAAAAAACTATATAAAAAAAATGTAAACATAATTGTAAAAATGTATATAGCAATTAGAATACATTACACAGGTATGTCGTTGCTCTAAGGCACATTGGGGTAGATCCAGACCTAAGTGCGTGTTCCGTTTCATCGCGTAGCGTATTTACGCTAGTGTATTTTCTAGGCGCTCCCGTCGCTCGTCCGAACTTTGGTTTAGTTTTACGCTTCCCAAACCCTACCTTAACTTTTCAAAGCGTAAGTACTGACGTACAGAATGGATTCACGTATGTAACGGCCTAACCCGGCCCATACTGTCCAATTTAAATGCCTCCCACCGGCCTATGAAACGTAACTGGATGGATGAACCCCTCCCCTTCGTTCGCAGTTACGCTGATGGTACGTACGTTCACGCACATGTACAGTAAATACCAATAAGCGATTTTACGTCAGCGGCTAGCGTACATAGCTCAGGATCTGGCCCATTAAGGCTAAAACGTACAATGTGGCATTATTATATAAAAAAAACCAATCGCATTTGAGTCGTTAATCAGCATTAGCGTGTACAGACCCTCCAACATGACCCATTCCATCAGGTACAATTTAATCCGCTCCTGAGTTTCCAACTGTCATTCACCTGGTTTAAATGGATTAACTGGTATTTAGAAAACTTTTTTCCTCTCCAACAAGGGTGGTTACCATAGTAACTGACAGCTGGAAACTGAGGAGCAGAGTATTTTGTACCTAATGGAATGGGTCACATTGGAGGGTATGCGTGTAGTTGTAGTTAAGTGAGTGCTGATTAGCTTTAAGTACACTCGCCCATGCGTATAACTAGGTATGTCCACAATTCCATGCAAACTTTGGGCCAGATCCAGATCTAAGTTCACTTTAAGTATGATCTCGTAGCGTATTTACGCGATCGTAAGTCCTCTGTGCACTCCCCTCGGACGCATGTAATTTACTTGATTAACGAGTACCAAACCCTGCCTTTACTTTTCCTTGCGTAACTATGATGGATTGACGCACGTAACAGACTAAACCGGCCCATACTGTACAATTTAAGTTCCTCCCTCCGCCTACAATCCGTATTTTCGGCTGTTGTATGGATGACCCGCCCCTTCACTCACAGTTACGAGAAGGCACGTACGATCAGAGTTACGACGCCTAACATCTGCCGTGCGCATGCGTAGTACATACAAATAGTTGAAATTACGCATGCAGCCAGCGTAATTCCGCTCTCCTACTGAACTCCGGAGCTGACCCTTTATTCTTAAGCCTGAATCAGGTGTGAAATAATTATGGTCAAATTGCACATCAAGGGACAGCTGAATGGCCTTTCCTTACCTGTCGGCTTCTATCTGCATTTCAAGGTTTGCCTTCCCTTAAGATAAATATAACTCCCCATTAACTTTTCAACCAGCAAGTATTTGTTAGCTTCACGTGTGAATGCATTTCCTTATATGCCAGAGTCATAGCCAGAACTCCCATTTTTATTGTGCCATTCTGCTCTAAAACTATTTAAACACCGGGCATTATATCAGAAAAGACAGTTCTATTATATAGATGTTGACCAGTTGCCCTCAATTAATTGTGTTTGGCAGAGATGGACTGTGTTTTACGGTCTTACGCACTTTTTTCCTTTCGAAGAAACATGCCGCCAACCGTATAGAAAATAGGAAAATCAACAGCAGGATTGTGTAAAGTTGACCTTTTAATCCGTTGGCTGTGAATTTAGCATATAAATACAAGACACACACACACACTCACATATTTATAAGGCCATCTGTGTGGCTTAAATTCTGCCTGTGTGTTATATTACTGACAAATATAAATATTCTGAATCTATTAAATTGTTTGAGAGATGGAGAGAAAGAGAGAAAGAGAGAGGGAGAGATAGATAGAGAGAGGGAGAGAGAGAGCTTGAAATAGAAAGAGAGGGAGGAGAAGAGATAGAGGAAGGGGAGGGAAGGGGAGGGAATGTAAGAGAGAGAAAGAGCTTGAAATAGAAAGAGAGGAGGGGAAGAGATAGAGAGAGAGAGAAAGGGAGAGAGTGTATGAGAGAGAGAGAAAGAGAGAGCAATAAGGGGGGAGAGAGAGTGAACATAAGACACCTAAATCTCTGCCGTACTGTGACCCAAATCAGTGATTGATGCCGAAAAAATTGCCATCAGGCCCCAAACAACAGTTAATGATAGCGTTGAGGAGCTTTGGAGACGGAGCTTGATGTTGCTATTTAATGCAAAGACCAATATTGTGAATTCATCCAGGGCCAGATTAACAATGGGGCAAATGGGACCCAGGCCTACATCTGAAACTAGACCTATCAATAAATCCAAATATTATGATGACAGGTCGTCCAGCTGGCTTCATGGCTTCCAACTGCTGCACTCTGCCTGTGTTTTCTCATGCACCTTGGTCGCTGCTCTCCTATTGATCGGATCTGTGGTGTTATTATTATTATAATATGTAAAATGGGCAATTTTGAAACCTCGTGGATGCTCTGCTGCTGCAGCTTCTCCCATCAGCCATTGTGGAGCGCAGATGTGCCTCATGAGCCTTGAGGGAGTAATATTAGTAAGCCTGTGCTCCTTGCTGTCATTCTGGTCACACTAACGCATAGCTGCTCATGCCCACTCCAATAGGTCCTTTCCGCCCCAGGCCTTTAATCCAGCCCCTGCTTCAACACTATGGTGGGGGTGGAGCTTGATAACACAGGTCCAGATCCAGAAGTCCGCTACCGATGTGG
Source organism: Limnodynastes dumerilii (assembly GCA_011038615.1). Lineage (NCBI taxonomy): Eukaryota > Metazoa > Chordata > Amphibia > Anura > Limnodynastidae > Limnodynastes > Limnodynastes dumerilii. The sequence continues at coordinate 179,776 of WWET01001990.1, forward strand.
TCGGAACTCTGTCCGCAGCAGCCGCGCAATCCTAATTTCTGTACACGTGGACCTCCGAACGCAGGACCCTACCTTAAATGTTACCTCACATGCCCTGCGCTGATTTGCATGAGCCTCTGGATCAACCCCTTTATGCTTCATTTAAGATGTGAACTTTTCTATAATCCTTCTTGCCATTATTGCAATATATTATATTCTAAACAGTTCAACTGACAAGCGGAAATGAGAAACATAATCACATTCTATGATCACCATTTGCTAAAGTCATTTTAAGAGAAAACTGTTTCCGTTCTCTTCCAGAATATGTTGATTTGACATCTCCAACCTAATATACTTAAATGGATCAATCAGCGCACATTATTCTTATAACATTTTCCGATGTGTTTTAGTTGTATTCGGTGCCATATAATACAGGGAGGGAGGAAGAGACCTCCCAGGCAGGATTGTGTGCATAGAAGGTTATGCCGTTCAATTAGCTTAAACTAGACAAATGAAGAGATAACATCTGCTTGTGATCACACCACCTTATTGCCAACTGTCCTGGTTCTGTTTATAACAGATTTAGAATTTCACAGCTACAAACAAAACATCTTTATCAGGGACTGATGCCAAATGACTAACATATGACTGAGCTCGAACTGTCGGAAAATAAAGCACCAGTGATAGCCTCTGTTAGGTTGTTGGATGCCAGGGACTGAACGTCGACCTTGTGTAAACCCTCGTCTTGTCAAGTAGCTGTGAGCGAGATGCGTTAAATAATTCCCAAGGACTCCTAGATCCGCTCAGCTCTTTGACGTGGCTGCATATTAAGGTGTCCTTTGTAACCTGAAATGTTATGTTCTAGGAAGAGTGTGACGTGTGGCCGGCTGTTTCATTGTACACGGTGGAAATGGAATGTTGTTGTTTTCCTCTTGGTTTGCTTTCGGAAAAAAGCATCACATCTGTCTGAATGAAGAATTACTATAAAAATATATGAGATTTCAATTTAAAAGGGCCAAAACACCATCAATTAGCTACAGACAGGGGCCCGTATTTAAAGATTCGTTTTTTCACGTGGATTTGCGTGCGTATTTTTAGGTTTAAGTGCGCATTCGTAGTAACTTTACTTATGTAAGTAACATAGAATATACGCACATAAGTGCTTTAGACACGGACATGTGAATCGCACTCGGGGACATACGTACGGAGGGGCGGGGTTAAAATACGTACCTGAAAAGTTACGTGAAAGAGGGTGTGGGGGGGGCATTTAAATGAGTCTCTAAGGGCGCGGTTACATAGAATCGCACGTACGGCATACATATACGCACGTATATACACACAAAGTTAGAGGTGGTCTATGGAGGTGTAAGTCTACGATTGCACGGTCGGGAGAGGGGAGTGTCTGGGTGTTGGTGGGTGTTGCCTTGCTATGTGCGTGCGTATAATTGCATACAGATCTGTGAATACGGCTCAGGATAATCCTTCACACATAACACACATAACACACAGGCGGAGGACCTGGGTCTAATTAGTTAGTTAGAGCTGCGGAGAGAACATAAACAGTTGGTTTGTGCTGTGGGTACAGATTAGTAGCTGGTGACCAGAGAGGGAAGTGTGTGTACAGTTAGCTGCAGGGACATGGGATTGTAAATACTGCTGTATACATCATCTATACATCTATCTTTCTATCTAACGTCCAGAATTGGAAAATCGCCTGCAATGGGAACAAGGCTGTGATATAATTCCCTCTCCGCTGCTTTTCGATATTGTGAGCCGTAGAGTCAGGGGCTGATTAACCATTAGGCTGACTAGGGTGTAGCCTAGTGCACATGGTTTTGGGGGCGTCACCACAAATACCTTGGGGAGAGGGAATGAAGCTTGGATGTCTGATTTAATGAATTTGTAGCTGAATAAAGGTGCTAACATTGGTGGAGGTGAAGGGGAAACCAAATTTGAGACTTTGAGTTAGCCTTGAGCAGTTGTAACTCTTAATCAGGGCCTGTCTAGCGTTAATAGGGATGGGTGGGACATGATGACCCCATTTGCATAATCAAGTCCCGGCCATCCCTAGTAACAGCATAAATTGTGTCATTAATTGGACGGTGGGCAGGACTTCATCATGTGATTTGCATAAAATGATATCAAGCCCCACTCCTGCACCTATACCGACATCTCTTTCTTTCCGCTGAGATCTCGAGGAAGAAAAAAGAGAACAATCGGCAACAATCGGCAACTATGAATTCACTGCAGGCATGGCAATGGACTTAATATTTGAACTATTTCAATTCCAGTTTAAGATATTGGGGTAGATCCAGAACTACGTGTGCCGTACGTTTATTCGCGGAGCGTATTTTCGTGCGCGTAATTTCGCTACACTCCCCTCGGCACACCCCTTGCACGGACGTATTTTGTCAAGATACGCTTTCCAAACCCTACCTTAACTTTTTCAAACGTAACCGCAGTGATCCGCACACGTACGTATGGCCTAGACGAATTTACACAGCTAAGCACGCCCATACTGTACACTTTAAATACAACCCCCGCCTACTTCACGTATTTCACACTTATTTTGTTAAAACGTAAAATTGGCGCACCCACACGTAAGTATTTACGTGACATATACGTGAAATTGGCACGCCCACACGTAAGTATTTACGTGACACATACGTGAATGGCCCATACGTTCACAATTACGCTACGTTAATGTGCGTATTTTCTATGTTGCGCATGCGCAGTGCGTACGAAACAGCGATTTTACGTCTCTGCCACGCGTAAATTCGCTCCGAGGCGTAGTTCTGGATCAGGCTCATTATGTAGAGACGTTCTGAGTTCCATTTATGATTCGTAGCTATGGCTTATTAAGCAGTAATAGTTCTTTTTGTAATGTCTGTTTTGGCAAACTAGCGTGCTATGTAGAGATTTTGACACGTAGGTCCAGATTCACAACCCTGTTTTTTCTTACATAAAGACGGCGTGTACGCAATCTACGTAATGAAACGCTACTTAGATAGCATAAAATAGTTACTATGCATGCGTAGTAGCTAGATTCGGAAAATTAGGGACGTATGTACATAAGAACGGGGTTGTGTATTCCGGCCCATAGACTGGAATCTGCATATCTGCAAAAGGCCAAATCGTGAAACTGTCATCATTAGTGGGTTTATCTGCCCTGTGAGTGTATCAGAAGTCGTGTTTCATTTGATTCATTCCAGACCAGATGGTTTCGATGGAATATTGCATATGGCTGAACGATTAGAGCATTAAAGAGACGTGTCTTACCCATTATGTTTCACTCTTAACTCGATTTCCTTTTTCATCCTGCATTTCTATTTACATACATATGTCTCTGGTTACATGAATATGCATTTAACATAGTTGCTCTTTTTTCCTGTTTCCATGTCCAGATATAGGCTAGTGTGCATATGGATATTATAACAGCCAAATGTAGATGTATGTGGCCAGCAATAAAGTGCACCTGGAATAAACATTTCATTTCTTTATTTCATATTCTTTATGATGGGTCATAGCAGGGGCGTTTTAAGAAGTGAGGGGGCCCTGGTGCAGGATTTGTACATGGGCCCCCTCCCCTAAAACAGGACTGTCCCGATTAGCAGACCTCAAAAGGAGCGGGCCTAACAGAGCTTTAAGCCCCGTTCCTTTTTGGCCCACGAATTGGGACTCACCGCAGGGGAAAGGGGGCTCATTCATCCTCTATTTCTTCCCTCCGGAAGATCTTAGAGGGAAGAAATAGATGCTGAATGGCGCCCCTTCCCCTGCCAGCCCTGGGTGCAGGATGCATGCCACAGGGCCCCCTGTTCTGAGGGGCCAGTGTGCACTGCACACCCTGCACCCATTGTAGATACACCTATGGGTCATAGCATCCCCGGCACCCAGCCTCCCTCCCATCCTCTCTACTGTTGTCTGTAAAGAGCGGTGGCCGCTTCTGTGCATGCACATTACAGTACATGCTTCACAGCAGAGGACAGGACGACAGGGCTGCAGAGAGTTGCTACAGGGAATTGCCACTGCCTATTTTTCACTGGAACAACCTTCAGCTATTTTACATCTTTAGCATGCTTCCGGACCAGCAAATGGGATATTATTGTTCCTAGGACTCTCTGTTGAATATCGGATGAGACTAAGCTTTGTGCCGCCTGTTCTCTTCTACTCACGATCTCCGTGCATATGGAACAGGCACAGAGGTCTGGACCAGGCTCTCTGTTTTCAATGTGCTTCTGGACTAGCACATGTGACATTACTGTTTCTAGAACCCTTTTCTGGACTTTTCGTTGGGTAGGGAGGGAGGTTATAGCAATGTCTAACTTAGGAGGAAAAAGACGCACGGGAACTTAATGTGGCCTATGGCAATCGTATGTGCCTTTGGACACCTAAATATGAGGACTAAGGACCTGATTCACACTTAAGAATCTTCTTAAAATAAGAACTTAAAGTCACTCCTGGGCAAAACCATGTTGTTTTCGGGGGGAGTCAAGTTAATTGTATTCTTTGCATGCAGGAATACATCTTTGAATTGCTTACTGAAAACAGATACTGACCAGCTTTACTATTACACTGTTATTTAGACTTGGGCTGGGAAATATCACCTCTCAACACTAGTACTGTTTGCAACAGATGAAATATGACTCCCCTGCAATCAACATGGTTTAGCCCAGGCAGCCAAGACTAGCAAATTCTTCCTGTTCCTCTTTATTATGAACATTGGCCCTGATTTGATTCATAGAAATAAGAACTTAAAGTTACACCTGGGCTAAACCATGTTGATTTCAGGGGAGTCAAATTTCATTTGTTGCAACAGTATTATAGTTAAAAGGTGATGTTTCCCAGCTCAAGTCAAGTTAGCAGTTTAAAAGTGAAAAGCTGATCAGGTATCTGTGTGCAATAAGTAAAAGCAAAGCATTCTCCCTGCATGCATAGAATAAAATTAACTTGACTCCACCTGAAATCAACATGGTTTTGCCCAGGTGTAACTTTAAGTTCTTATTTTCAATCTCTGAATCAGGGCCAATGTTCATAATAAAGAGGAACAGGAAGAATTTGCTAGTCTTGGCTGTTGGTCTGTGGTTAATATCAACTTAAAATTCAACAACTTCAAGTACTGAGAATCCTCAGCTGTCCTTCTACCACATCCAACAAGAAGCCAGCACTCTAATTAAAACCTCAGAATTAGGAAGGGTATAGATTTTATATTATGATGGTGTATTGCATTATTTTTCCACTTTCCCCAATTAAGTCACTATTCTATTATAACTAATGTTATTATTTATTCCGAAAGTATTTCATACAAGCAATTGGTAAGATTTGAACACATGAAACAAAAAGAACTAAAATAAATTGACCCTTCTCCTAAAACTGAAAATAACTTTATATTTGTTTAGCCCCGACATGTTTTGGCAAACTGAGGGAATAAAGACATTAGGTTGCTAATGCCCTAGTCTAAAGTACAATCATGTGCCTATATAGCCTGATTTCCCTATAATTTCACTGTAATATATTTAACATGAAACTTCCTTCAATAGTCCTATGCTACGTGATAAGGGGGCAGATCCTAAGGAACGGCCGATAGGGGAATTACTTACAGCTCGTACGTAATTCCCCTATATTGCAGGTTCTTATGACGCCGTAACGGCCGGCATACGTAACATAAGTTACATACGCCGGCTCTTACGGAAAGGGGGCTTTCCCCTCTTTATGTATGTTGTATCTCCGCCGTGAAGGCGGAGATAGACATGCTAATTTGGGGATGGGACGGGGCCACATACGTGATCGTAAAAATTAGGCTAGGAACCTTACGGGTCCAGTTTTCCTACCAACAGGGGGGCATGCACTCCCCGCTATGATGCCGGCCATAATGACCTTGGGCACCCGTAAGGCACCCGTAGGTCAGGATCCGGCCCAAGGTCACTTAAGCTATTCACTGTTTAGTGGGTGTGGGTTAATATCACTATGCAATATTATTCACAGTTATACCGTTAATCAGTTATTGCCAGACATCAGGTGATTATTATTCAGGCTACCAAGAATTTTAGACCAAAAAAAAAGCAACATGATCTTGTATGATGAGTCTGATATTGGTGAGTAACAAAAGGTTTGTGCATATATTTTAACTATGTTTCACCTTTTTTGTTTTCAAATTATATTGCTGGACTTGATATAGGAGTTTAATAATGTTAGTTAAAGATTAAATATTTAATTGTCCTGAGGAGCACCCATATTTGTGGATTTAATTCCCATTATTGGGGCATAAGAGAGCTTCACTTAATTGTGCAGCCAGTCTTGTAAAATATGATTGACTGGGAGCAGAATCTGCAGTGGTTAGGTTTGGTAGATTGTAGGTCTGGGGTATTTACAGTAGTTTTCAGGTTCAACAGTAAAACAGCATTGTGCACATATGCTAATATAAAGAGAGCTGTAATGGCTGTTGCTGTTCATCCTTCAAGAACCACATGAACAATAAGAACCAAATACCCCCATGTGGTTTTTGTGTTTGCTTACTGGAGGGTAAAATCAGATAATAGCAGCAGTTTCAGTGAATTATACAAATGGGAATTAGGTGAGTACAGAGGCTCTCAGCCAGTGGTCTTCTTTTCTTTTTTTTTTAATAATGATTTTTTATACATATATATATTATATATACAATATATATTAAGTACTTTGGTGTTTTGTTTTGTTTTTTCATTTTTCTGTGGTATCAAAATCTTGTAATTTATCAGATGTGAGACTTTGGTGGACAATGCATCAGGAATGGCCGCATTTTACTACAGCTCAATCCAACACCACACAGAAGAATCTTTTAAGTTCTATAAAAAATGTTTTCTTTTGCTACAACAATTGTTGGCCCGGGGTCTGCAGTGACAGGGGACCGTATTTACTGTAAAGAGTGGTCAGGCTGCAGGGAAGGGAGGGTTAGGGTCAGGTTGTGGGGAAGGAGGGTTAGGGTCAGGCTGCCGGGAACGAAGGGTTAGGGTCAGGCTGCGGGGAAGGGAGGGTTTAGGTCAGGCTGCAGGGGAAGGGAGGGTAAGGGTCAGGCTGTGGGGAAGGGAGGGTTAGGAATAGAATTAGTGAAAGGATAGTTTTTTTTCTCTACTTACCTATTGGAGCACCATGTGCAGTGCTCCAGGGATCGATTGCTATGCCTCTTCGACATACTGACAGGCTATTTCCATACGTGTCACAAGGAGCTGGTTCAAGCCCTATATTACTAAATACAATGCAGAGAGGTCTAGAAAACTCCTTTCCTTTTCTCCTCCCTTATACTGCCCTAAAGCTTTCTACACACTACACAATAATCAGGCCCATCGGACAATGTTTGCATGGATCTGTTGGGCAGAACACCAACAAAACTCTCCAAAAATTCTCCCACCCAATCAGATCAATCTTTAACGGTCTGAGTTGGTCCTCTTAGGATCACTGGAAGGGTGGTGGGGAGATAGACAGATTGGACTGGATCCAGAACTAATAGCAGATACCATAGGTCAGACTCCTTTGTGGAGGCATGCGTATGGAATTTGCTAGTCTAAGTTTAGCACACAGGAATGTGGGCCATTTCCCCGTCCTTCCTGTGTGCGGAGTGGATTGCCGTACCCCTTCCTTAAGTATTCTGCACGCAACGCTGTGACTGTGGCATTCTGGATTGTATGTAATGGCTACACTGTATAGTGATTCCCACCCACCAGGTGTATCTTTTACTCAGGGTGAGGGGCCCACTCCTCGTGTGGAGACTGAATTCTGCACGGAACAGGGCATCATGCGGCATTCTTGGTACTGTGCATGGCCAATACCAATTCACAGCTGACATGTACATCCAGGGCCTCCATCGGGGATGGGGGGAAGGAGACTGGACTAGTGTCCCAGGCCTGGAGCTGATGTGGCCCGCTAATACTTACCCTTAGCTCTTGCAAGCAGCGAGTATCGGCTGTACCTATACATATATCCATACATGCTGTTTAGAACTAAACTTTAGCAGGTCAGTGCGCATTGAAGCCCTTCACTGTGCATCGGCCCATTGTTAATAGTGGTCTGCGGTGCCCTGCCCCCTATGTGATGTCACATAGGGACGGGGAACCACAAATAGGCCCCAGGCCCCACATTTTCTTACAGAGGTCCTGTGCTCATCGCATATGTAATTCATCTGATTTTCTTCGTTTAGGAACTGGTCCATTAATGTGTAGTCTGTAAGCACTCTGCAGTATTGTATACTGTGTCGCTGGCATAAGACCTATAAATCTGGAGGGTGAGGAAGAGATGGGTTCTAGAGTGGACCCGTTGTATTGGGGGAGGGGTAGCAAGCTGTGTTACTTTGACCACTGCAGCATAAGCAATGGTCATCTCAATGTAACTAAAAGGAAAACGGCGGCTCCTTTTGTTCCTGAAATACATTTCTATAACCAATTAGCCCAGATACAATCTTTAATGTCATGTAATAAATGGTGTTTTACTCTGCCAGGCAGTAAAATTGTCTCACTAGATGCAATCGTACAATTAATGACATTACAGTGGATGTACATTTAAATTCATTATCACAGACATTCTGATAATAAGCTTCTTTGTATTCTCTTAACACTTTCTATCCATACGCTGCGTCTAGTAGGAAAGGCAGAGAACATTGCAGAGGAACAAGACATGGCAGCACACAATAATAATGTTACCATTATTTGTCACTTTATGTGAAAGACGCAGGACATTATACATACAAATAGCTGAAATGAGTGTAATACTGTGCAAGGCTCCATGCTTATTGGAATTAGGAATGTGCCATAGTTTTCAATGATGATGATTTATGCTTATTATTATTGCTCGAGTGTATATTGGAAAATTTAGAGCACACTCTATTATGCTGGTCAGACAAGGAAGGGGGGTCATGGGAAATGCTGGCTTCAGACACACAAATGAGGGCAATTCTCAGCAATATTTAAAATATAATTATATAAAAAATATACAATAACAAATGAATTGTATTATATGTACACTCCCCTTTCTCTCTCTCGATAATGATGTAAAGATATTTATGGTTGTGGGTCGCTGCTGCGAACGGCCCGTTTTCGAAAGAGACATTCTCTCTTAGCCAGTTCCGAACTGGCTGGGAAATCGATTGCTTTTGCCTGGCAGAGCAAAACCAGTCGATCTATGCAAGGCCAAAGACGCTGGGTGGAATGGTAAGTATAAATTTAACCCCAACCCTTACCCTAATCCTCCCCTTCCATTACCCTAACCCTCCTTTCTCCACAACCTGACTCCTATCCTTGCAGCCTAACCCTAATCCTCCCCTTCCCTGCTGCCTAACCCTAATCCTCCCCTTCCCTGCTGCCTAACCCTAATCCTCCCCTCCCCTGCTGCCTGACCCTAATCCTTCCCTTCCCTGCTGCCTAACCCTAATCCTCCCCTTCCCTGCTGCCTGACCCTAATCTTTCCCTCCCCTGCTGCCTGACCCTAATCCTCCCCTTCCCTGCTGCCTGACCCTAATCTTCCCCTTCCCTGCTGCCTGACCCTAAAACTCCCAAGAGAGCGTTTCTGAAAAATGAATGAATACGTTTTTGAGAAAATGGTGGCCA
>WWET01001990.1:189517-200131 GCA_011038615.1 Limnodynastes dumerilii
TATTACCTTGTGAATGCTGATCCAGACCTCTGTGTGCTTCCGCACTGAGGTCTGAAAGAACACACACTTGAAAGTCCCTCTGATGTGCGCACTTTGGACAAGTTACGCTTCCATAACCCTTCTCTGCATGGATCTGCGTCTGTTCGAATGTAGATCTGTGTGGAAGGGTACGATCCACAGTAATGGCCGAAAGGGGACGCCCGTAAGGCGTCCGTAGGTCTGGATCCGGCCCGAAGTGCCTGTCACCGTCCAGTCAGCCTCATCATTATGCATATCTCCCTCCCCCTTGCGGTGATTAGGCATGCAGATGTCACAGAACACCCTGTCGGATGGATCTTCTTGTGTACAGTACAGAACAAGGGGGCAGGTATTGAAATAGTACCATAAGGTTTCATTTTACATAGCGATGTTACTTAAATATTAAGGTAGGATTCTGCTGTTGCTCCTTCCTTGCGTGTGAAGGGTGTGGCCTCACTTAGCCCGCACAGGAGTCAAGATAAAGTGGTGATCCGGTTTCGTTTCTCCGCTGCCGTTGCTCTCAGAGCGCCGTGTGCAGTGTCCGGAAAGGTCTGGATCCAGTCCCGTGTTGGGTCACTCTCTGTAATGCATTTTGCTGTTTTTTAAAGTTACTTTTTTAAACTTTATTTTTTCCTAAATCACCGCGCTTTGGAGTTTAATCTAAAATACACCAGGGTGAGCTGACATCCAGACGAGCTGCATTTTATGAGCCACATTGCTACAATTTTAAATTGAATTAGGTGACTTTATGTACACAGATCATTGTGTTTTACCATATACGCGACTGGTTGGCATAATAGACATTTCTTTGAAAAAGTAGGCCTGTCCATAATCAGAGGATGTGTAAAATATCAATACATACATTCAGAAAAAGTATGGCTCAGGTTATGCCAAGAATCAGTTTCTATATAAACTGTTCGTTGGGGGTTTTTTTTTTTTATCGTAAATAAAAGTGCAAATCACCCTGATACCAGGAACTCATTAATCTGCCTCATTAGGGGTGGAGCTTGCCAAGCCCTACAGGAAATATTGGTGGAATCAAAAGGTCAGAGATTTTGCCTCTTCTTTACATGTGTCACTGATGTTACATGATACAGTATCTGTTTTTTAACTGCAAGATGGGGCCACTGGTGCAGATAGACCAGCTTTACCAACTCCTAACTACAGATGTGTCCACTTACACCTTTAACCAAAATGGGAAATGCCAGCCATCCATGGGGTGAAATTGACTTTTATAGCGGGCCAACCTGCTTGGGAAAGGTGTTAAGGACTTAGATTAACTAAAGAAATAAAAAATCTCTGTTTACCTCTCATTCAGCACTAATCGCGGCTCCTGCTGTGCCTTTCAATGGAGGTGACGTTAGCCGTTCAATACTCATAGCTGGTGCAGACAGGCAGTCTGTGAGTTATACAAAGTCATCTCCATTGAAACTCACAGCGGGAGCCACAATTAGTATTGAGTGGGCGACGTCACCTCCACTGAAACACACAGCGGGAGCCGCGATTAGTATTGAATGGACGACGTCACCTCCACTGAAACTCACAGCGAGAGCGGCGATTAGTGCTAAATGAGAGGTAAATAGATTTTTATTGCTTTAATAATGGTCTACAATTCAGCTTTACAGTGAATGTCTGGAAAATTGTGCCATGTAGTGTAAAGCTCAATGTGGACACATCTGTATGGAAACTTTACATTTTTGGCAGTGTTAATGAAGACCTACCTCACCAAAGACACTCCTTGCATCAATGTTATGAGTGGTAAATCCCCTATAAAAACTAGTTTAAATCAGAAATATGATGCCACAGAAGAGAAAGAACTTGCATTATACTCATGCCCAAGAAATTACACCAGTTCCTGTACAGTCCTTGCTTTGAGAAAGAGGATGAGTGGTGAGATGCGTTGCAGATGACAGAATGTATATTGTTCTAAGGATATAATAAGATCATCAGCTAAGAACCATACTTGCTGGACCTCACCAGTATGCCAACACACTATAATGGCAATGGAAAGATTATACCTGCCTCGCTGTATATCCGCCTTTAGGCCTTCATTTTTCAAGGTTTTGCTTTATTTCTAGGTGTAGGAACCAATATATTCATCACACAGACAGCCCCACATAACAGCAAAGTACAGTAATGAAACACAGAACATAGTTGCTGCGGCGGCAATTTCTATTTTGACACTGCTACTGTTGACAGCTTATTCACGGCTAAATCAGTGCCGACAGCATACCTTCCAAGATGACCCATTCCATTAGATATAAAATACTCTGCTCCTCAGTTTCCAACTGTCAGTTACTATGGTAACCACCTTTGTTAAAGAGATAAATAGTTTTTTAAATGTCAGTTAAGTCATTTCACCAGGTGAATGGCAGTTGGAAGCTCAGGTGGGAAGTATATTGTACCGGTCTTGTTGGAGGGTCGCACTCAAATAATGAATCATTTTATTTCAGAATGGGTAAAATGTCAAATGTACCTATTTGACCAGCTACCTGTTCCCAATAGTTAAGGTCAGGTTCTGGGACGGGGAGGGTTAGGGGACGGTTAAGGCTAGACTGTGAGAAGGGGATGGATAGGGTTAGGCTGTGTAGAGGGGGTGTTTAAAATTAGTCTAAGTATAGGGGACATTAAGATTAGGCTTGGGGATGGGGATGGTTATGGTTGGGGGGATGGTTAGGTTTGGAATCGCCGTTGGAGCCTTTGAAGAACCATCAGTCACGGGACTGTTACTGTCTCATAGGCAAATGTCGGAAAATTATTATTTTCATAGTTGTAAACTGATCTATTTCTCTTATGTGAAAGGAGATTGTAGTATAGATGATGCACCAATGTGTATAGTGTAAAATATATTTTTGGAGCCACACCTGACTGTTATTCTCTAGTATCAGTTTGGAAATATACGTGTATTAATAATACACATGGCGTGTGGATTTAAACTTGGCAAATTTTGTATATCTTCCTTTATCTGCTCTTCACCCAATGGCTATTCCTCCAGTTTCTATAGACAGAATCCATCTCTCTCCATAGAACGTAAAGAGCCTCCCCCAGTCATGATATGAAGGTCGAATGGTCCAACAGGGAAATGATTGGTGTTAACTGGTGTAACGTTTCTCTTTTATAACTTCAAACACACATTTCTTGTAATGATCACTGAATATATTTTATTGTGCCTCTTTCTCTGGCTGTGATCTATAATAATGAAACTCCTCGGTCCACAGTTCAAAGAGAATATGATGAATCTGTGGTATTACTGCTGTTATAAGCTGTAAAATAGGAGACTGTGTACTGAAGTAGAGGATGCTGGGAGACTGTTTGATCAGGGGGCTGACCGAGCATACACACAAGCTGAAAGAGTAAGATTATTGCTAAAAGAAAATGAAAATATTTTATTTCAGTGATTAGAGCGATGTTTCAAGCTAACCACCTAAGGAAGATTCTCAATGGGCCTCCAAAGCAGCTGATTTTTTTTAGCAATGGTCCAGTAACTCATTTCATTCATTGCTGAGATCGTTTGCCGCTTATGGTATAAACTCTTTGTCCACTAAAGGAGTGGAGAACAAAGGCTTCTGGGAAAGGGAACTCTTATCTAGAATGCGAGCAAATGAGATCAGAAGAAATGGAAAGAAATGGCTTATACAGAATAACTTCTGCTAATAAGCTTGAACCCCCAAACCCCTATTGTTGCTAGTTATGTCTTTTAAAATCAAACATGGTAATTGTGTGAACCGTGTCTTGCAATCAAAATGGTTTTAAGCTGAGTTTCTCCAGGCCCTGTAACAAGCTTTGGAAGTACCCAATGATGCTTATCTACCCTTCACTCTGCTCTCAAGAAACACAGTGGGACCTCTTGTGCATGTTGACTATTCAATCACTATGTTATTTGTAAGTTTATTCAGAGACTTACATTTTGGGCGCTCTTAGAAAAATAGGTGATATCGCAGCAGAACTGTTTATTGTGATCCTACGGAAACAGCAGATCATTTTCTAAGCTTTACACTAGTTTCTCAAATTTCACAGGCACAATTTTTGGACAGAAGCTCTTGCGGCCTACTGATGTGATTGATATCCACAGGTGCAATCATACTACCCTCACACTCCCCTCATAATCCCCGCCCACTCCCCTTATAATCCCCTCCCATTCCCCTCATAATACCCTCCCATTCCCCTCACACTCCCCTCCCATTACCCTCACACTCCCCTGGCACTCCCTTCACACTACCCTCACACTCCCCTCCCATTACCATCACACTCCCCTGGCGCTCCCCTCCCATTACCCTCACACTCCCCCCGCACTCCCCTTGCACTCCCCTCACACTCCCCTTGCACTCCCTCGCACATACTGAACTTCCGTGCCCTGAACTCTACCTTAAATTTCATTTGTGACGGCTGATTTGTAACAGAGGATCATTCATTAGTGCTTAACCGAGCCCTTACTGTCCATTTATACACCTCCCCACCAGCATGTGTACAAGGTGTGCTCATGGCGGGTCATCATGCCCTGCTGTTGGAATGGGTTACTGTGCGTAATACAGAATGCATTCCCATCCTCTCTATTCCATGCAGGGCCACTGTCAGAGATTTTGGGGCCCGGGACACATTCACGACGCCCTGCCTCCTATGTGACATCAGTGGATCTGCAACAGCGGCCCGATGCGCAAGGGCGTCCTTTGCTGCTCATTGGCCCGCTAACGTGCAGTTCGGTGCAGCAAGTATTAGTGGTAGGATACTTGCTGTTGCAGAGCTAAGGGTAAGAATCAGCAGACCCCATCAGCCAGGGTCCCCCCCCCCCGATAACGGCCCTGGCAGCAGAACGCAAACTCCAAGCATTTGCGAATTCTGAATACATAAATGGCCCCGGATTTGGTCCTCTGCAGCTAAGTCTTATGTGTGAATCGGTACAATACTTATATACATATATTCCCTCAATGAGTCTTTAGCAATTCAACTTTCATAAGAAACCAGCAATTAAAATGAAATTATCTGTGAAGCTGAAACAAGGTCAGATACACATAAAAATCTTCATGATGCGTACCACAGTGTCCTGGAGGCTTAGACATCAGTTATGTGTAATCAGGCTTTTATTTTCTGGGACACACCACGCATTTCTGCAAAAAACTTATTTGTCCCTGTAACTTTGCATCATGTGACGGCTGTTGGGAAAAGTTCCATCGCACCTGCTCCCTATCTGGAACCAGTAATTAAGTTTTAATTAATGGCACTGGAATGAGTGTAAACTTCTACGGCTGATGGACTGCACTGCGACTCATTTCATACCGAAGAGTGGTTTCAATTAAGAAAACTTGAAACAGATTTCCCATCATGCCTTGCGCTTGGTTTGGAAATGAACCGAAGTCTGCTACATTATTAGTGCTTGCAAAATACTAAATTAAAAAAAGTACACTGTAAAACATGTTGGTCCTCTGGAAAGAAACAGTAATATAATGTCTGGGGGTGATGGCATATTTAAAAACAGTAAAAAAAAAAAAATGACATAATATAAGCCAATAAAAGCTGGTATTTCTTATTCAAAATTCTAATGTGTGATACTTAGCATCCCATTTAGTATATAACTGATGAATTAATGA
Source organism: Limnodynastes dumerilii (assembly GCA_011038615.1). NCBI lineage: Eukaryota > Metazoa > Chordata > Amphibia > Anura > Limnodynastidae > Limnodynastes > Limnodynastes dumerilii. The sequence continues at coordinate 195,121 of WWET01001990.1, forward strand.
GAAGCCCAAAACTTCAGCAAAATATAAAGCACAAAATGAAATGAACTTAATGGCTCCATATTATATTGTGTGTTGCTAAGTCTTTGAAAACAGTGCTTGGCTATGCTATTCTGGCAGTTTAATAGCCGCAAGTTAATTACACTAATTATTCCTCAGTATAAAAATAACTCTGGTTGTGGTGCACCTGCATCTTTGACTTTTTTGTTTTAAATAACGTAATATTTTTGTTAAGCTAACCAGAAGAAATTGCACACAAGTTATGTAAATCAGTAAGCAGCGGTTTTTGTTTTTTCGGAATAGGCCCAAAGTTACCCGAGCGCAAATCTCAGTTACTGCATATTTTTAGGCTAATTGGTTTATATGATTTATTGAAGCCAATGAGTTTTTTTTTCTCTTTACGGATCCTGGGCCGGATCCAAATTTAAGCAGGCATTGCTATCGTAACGCCTCCATAGCGCAAGTGAAATTACGCCAATGCCTTCCTAAATTTCGGACATTTGAGGGTAGCTCCCTTCCATAAGTTGGACCTTACCTTAAATTTTACACACCCACCGAATGCAAAATGACGCTGGTGCGTTATGATAGTGTTTAACCCAGCCCTTACTGTACAATTTAATTACCGACACCATGCATACAGGCTGCACGAATGCTGTGTCGTCACACCCCGCTAACAGAAAGGCTTACAGCACGGAATAGAGAATTGTTCATGGTGCGTTCTGATACGTTACTAACGTGCAGATTGCACGCGTGAGTATTAACACATACAGAATGTGTACATAGATTGTGTTGCGTAATTATGGATCTGGGCCATATAGTGAAACTTGTATTCTTATGTTATAGTCAGTAAGGAAAGAAATTCTTTTTCACTGGCTACATCGGTTAGGGCTTTCTTATAGTTTCTATTAATATGAAAGTTTAGATCTATTAAATTGCACCCCGGGCATTGCTTCATTCATGCCTGCGCCATGTTTATGGGAAAATTGGCAGTTTTGATGAAATATGGCAATTTGTGGACTGAACTGGTTGAAGCTTGAACAGAACCAAGACCCGGAAGACGGGATGTGGAGTCTGGGTGGAGGAATTCTGGATTGAGGGATGGCCTGTACTATAATTTGGCTAGGAGGGAACGCCCCTTTGCGAATTTAGCCCCGCCTCTGGCTGTGTCAGAATGCATTCTGATAGGTTAGCATGTATGCACAGACACATGCAGTGTGAAAAAGCAGCCGCCATTTACTGAAACACATGGAAGATGGGCAAAATGATGAAGGCTGGGTCCGACCAGGGTAGAAGATGCACCCACCGTTTTCTTTTTAGTGTTGGGAAGTTGAGATGACTGAGAAGGCAGAGCTGCATAATCATGTCCCCACAGTCATTTGCTATGGTACCTGGCGAATGGAGACAACGAGATGTAGTTGCTGTTGCAATTAGCTGATTTGCGGCACTGACACAGTCAGCAGCTAATAGAAGGGGAAGGTTATGGTTAGGTTGCAGAAGCCAGAGCTTCAGGTACAATGGGGCTGATTCAGAGCTACAGCCGCCGCACTAGAGACGGCGGCCGTTCTGCGTATGCGCCGGGCAGATGTTGCCTTGTGTAGTTAGGGAAACCCAATCCGATCCGGCGTCCCTAACTGTTGTGTAGTTACGGCGAGGGGGGTTTCCTAGACGTAACTACGCAACCCTTGAAGGAAGGCAGTAGGAAGGAATGAGGGAGGGCGGGTTAATGCAGTTATGACCCTGTTGTCGGTGTAATTACCTACTGTTACGCCGGTTGAAGTTAAGGTAGCCTTCAGCCGGCGTAACAGTGGGTAATTATGCCGGCCACAGGGGGAGTGTCAGGGGGAGTGCTCCAGAGCTACGCTGGCCGTGGCTTAGCTCTGGATCAGGCCCGATGAGAGGGACTTGCGTGACAATTGCCTTCTGTCCTGGGACACCAGGAATTTCCAGAGTCTCCTAGATATTCCAGGAAAGTCGGCATCCCTGATATAAAATGACATTATTCTTTCTCTCTCTCTCTGCTACTAATTCCTCTCCCTATGCAGCCAAGCATCTGACTTGGAAGAGCAGACAGTTTACACTGAGCCCAAATATTTATGTACCTTGTGTGACAGCATTACACGGCTCAGTGGGGTTAATCCCCATGTAAAATTGAATGTAAATACTATGTGGGTATATTTTATTTCCTGGGTATAATTTGGAAAAGAAAAATGTCACAATTATCACAAATATCAAATAAGCTTTTAAGAAATTCTAGCAAAAACATTGATTTGCAAATGAATAGCACTGATTCATATAATGATGCCTTTCTGCCAGCTAAGAAAACATTGCATTTCTAAGTCCAGGCCTCATCAGTAACTTCTCTTCACCACTGCACATTTTACAGCCTTCACATATTAACAGCGTCTCCCTCTTGGGTATTTAAGCTGCAGATGTGTCCTGAATTCATCTTAATCACTTTTCATGTTCCTCGGGGAGGATTCAGCCTTTTCCCCTTTTATACAAAAAGTACAGGGTTAAAGACAATCCATACCCATAACCTTTAAATATCTGTTTATTATAGTCTAAGTCTCGCCAGCCTTATTTTGCCCACACAGGTGGCAACCGGGTCCTTGTTTATGGGAAAACAGCTTTAATGGCTTCCTCATTATTTATTTATTTTCGCGATGGAGAAGGATTTTCGGATCACAGCAAGGGCAGCTCCATAAAAACAGGTCATAGGGCTAGATTTACTAAACTTCGGAAAAGGAAAAATCGACCAATCAGCTTCTAGCTGACATTCTCTTGTGAAAGCTAGAATCTTGTCTTGTTTGTTTAAACATTTTTTTAATGTAACATACTATTTATTAGAAACCTTGATCAACCATGTATTAATGCTTTCTAACATTAACATTTCACATTTTTTTAGGCTTTGACATGATTTATTTTACATGTTTCATCAAAACCAATTTTTTTTACTGCTTATTATATCTTTTACATCTGTATATGTAGATAGGCTAAGCATATTTAAGCATACAAAGTACAGTCAGAGATGAAGGAAATTATAAATAAGTAAATCTAAAACATTAGTTCTACTTATTACTTATAAGTAAATAAATTGTTAGGGCAGGAGTTTGTGAAGTCTTAGCTGATGCTAGGCAGATTTAGTAACTCTCTGATCTGGTTCACCCTCCCTATTTGTCTGTTGTATATATGTGTATTCACTGCATTGGATCAGCAAACTCAAATGTAGATCACAAGCAACAATAATCTAGATCACATGCAACAATAACGTATAATAATATGCTTTTTTTTAAGAGTCACAGTATTGTGCCTGTAGTCACAGCATAATTAGAAAAATTATGTTTTTGTTTTTTTTTTCTTAAACCTTTGGCTTACACCAGAAAACCCTGGACAAGGAGTGCGTTACATATTTTGTGCCCAGTAAAATTATTTGTATAGACATTCTCTTTACTACCATCTATTTGTAGTCTTTTGTAGTCAATGCTTTGTCTTCCGGAGACATCGTTAGTGCAGTAGGAGTAACCGTCCTCTAATGTGGCAATGCAATAGAGAGAATAAGAAAAAACTGTACATACAAATGAGAGATAGAGTTTTAGACTTTCTTTGGTTCTCTATAACATTGCACAATATTTATGCTTTAATTGCTTTCACTGTCTTTTTTTTTAAAATAATTTGTAGCATTTGTCACAATAAAGTATTCAAAATGTAACTTTATCAGCATTAAACATTTCCTTAGTCTAAAGATATCTATCATCTTTAAACCTTTTTTGTTCATAAAGATGTTATTTTAAGAAGTTAGGACCTGATTCACACTTAAAAATCTTCTTAAAATAAGAACTTAAAGTCACACCTGGGCTAAACCATGTTGATTGCAGGGGAGTCATATTTCATCTGTTGCAAACAGCACTAGTGTTGAGAGGTGATATTTCCCAGCCCAAGTCTAAATAACAGTGTGATAGTAAAGCTGGTCAGTATCTGTGTGCAGTAAGCAATTCAAAGATATATCCCTGCATGCAAAGAATACAATTAACTTGACTCCCCCTGCAATCAACATGGTTTTGCCCAGGAGTGACTTTAAGTTCTTATTTTAAGAAGATTCTTAAGTGTGAATCAGGTCCTAAATAGCAACAATTTGAATTAAAATAGAAGGGTTTGCACCCCCTGAATTATTATTATGATTATCGTTTATATGGCACCACAAGATATCTCCGGCACTATACAGAGAAGCAGAGGGACGAACAGTAAAAATGGCCTAAAGGGTAAAATAAAGTAAAATCACATACAGAGATAGATGAGGTAATAAGATGGTAAAACAGTACAACACAACAGTGAAGAGTGAATGGAAAGGAAGGTGAGAGTGTAGGCAGCAGGCGGTGGAGGACATGAGGATGGAGGGTGGGGGGCATATGAGGGTGGGTGACAGAGGCTGGGTGAAGAGAGCTTGGGTTGGTAAGCTGATTTGGGTGCAGGGAGAGGTGTGGATAGAGCATGGAGGTAGTGGGTGGGGAGAGGTAAGGTAAAAGAGGAGTAGACTAGCCTGAACAGGTGGGTTTCATGCTAAAGAATTGCAGAGCAATTGTTGACCTAATAGAGATATACAGTTATATTTAACATACTAATTCAATGCACACCAGATATCAGGCCAAGTGTATCCCAATGACAAGAAGGTACCACCTCACCTACTGTATAAAATGGGAATGCCGGATAGACCAAATGGGTCTTACTTGCCATCAATTTCTATGTTTCTATGGTCGGGATTCACAGTTACGTAGTTTTAGTCTTACGTACATTGTTTTAGGAATTGAGCTACTATGCATGTGTAGTAGCTTATTTATGCTATCTACGTACCATTTCTCTATGTAGATTGCATAAACGCAGTCTTTAGACTGCGCTTATGCAATCTACGTACAGAAATGGTACATAGATAGCGTAAATAAGCTACTACGCATGCATAGTAGCTCAATTCTTAAAACAATGGGGTAGATCCAGAACTACGTTTGCCGTACGTTTATTC
>WWET01001990.1:264117-279554 GCA_011038615.1 Limnodynastes dumerilii
AGCGTGAGGTTAGTGGTGAGGAATGGGGGGGGGGTTAAGGTTAGCCTGCAGGATGAGGATAGTTAGGAAAAGGTTAGGGTAAGGCTATGGCATGAGGGTGGTTAAGGTTAATGGGGGTTAGGGTAAGGGTGCAGGATGAGAATGGTTAGGAGCGGGTTAAGGATAGGATGCATAGAGGGGAGGTTTAAGGCTAGGATTAGAGGAGGGTTAAGGTAAGGGTTAGGGAAGGGTTATGTTTAGGGTGTGGGATGGGGAAGGTTAGGGTGAGGATCAAGAAAACTTATCTGTCTCCGTTGGGCTCTTTGTAGAGACAGCAGTCGTGGGAATGGCGCTGTCTTGCTGGAAACTGCCAATAACTGACGGCGGTCATTGCTTTAGTGCCGCAAAGTGATCTGTGATACGCGGCTTATTGGCGCGGGGAACTACACCCATTTTGAGGCTTCTACTTGCTTGACTTGATATAGAAAGCTGCTATTCCATATAGGCAATACGTCCGGGGGAGGGGTGAATCCGGGCCATTGTCTCTATTTATTTCTTTTTTAACTTTAACCTTTGGCCATTGAAGTTTTTCTACAAGAAATAAAAAAAATGAATGAATATCACATCTCTCAATAATGAACACAATGGACAAAAGACAAAGCCTATCAAGTTATTCGTTATAGCCTTCCACCACTTAGAACTCATTCTATCTGCCTCCTGTGGCGATGTTTCATTTCAGCAGGCCAGAGATTCTCCAGTTTATATCAAATACTATAATCTAATTGAGCCTTTTTTCGAATATCATGGCCATTTTTGCACTACCTACAGTATTTCTATTCTTTGAATATAATATGAAGTTCTTTCTTTTTTTTTTAGATAAATAAAAGATAAAACATTATAATAATGGCTGGGCTGCACTTTCAGATTCCAGCAGCCGAGGGAATGGATTCACAGAAGAACAATAGAGTATTATGTTTGGCAATAATACTATTGTATAATGGGGTTTTAGCGCAAGTTATGATCATAAAACACACTCAAAATGACATTGTGGGCTGTGCTATTAAGCTTAACACCAGATGGGTTCTGTAATTAAAATAAGGCATGAAGGTGGTCATGTATAGCACAGTGCTTCCAGTTTTCATGGAATAGCACTGTAGTAATACAGGAATGTTACCGGGGTCTTACATACTGTGCTGTAAATTCATCCATATCCTGCATAGACAAAGCTCAAACCAATTATCCTAAATAAACATTGATAGCATAAATCATCTGACTTACTTCCCCCTTGTATCCTGGTGCTTGCAGACCTTTTTACTGTAAAGAGTGTATATTTTGTTTTTTACTATTATTCATATACCATTGTTGTAATTCATAACATGAATATCGAGAGCCATTTCCTCAGATTGTTCCTTCGTATTGCTGTTAAGCTTTTATAATTCTGCACAATGGAACCCACAAGTTTTGTGTTTTTAGTTTATTTAATCGTCCCCTGCCATGTGTGATGAGTGTGTCCCAGTCACACCAGTCACTTCCACTCATACGCAGAGACAGGTATGGGAGAAAATGATTTGTTTATTATTTTAACTATAATTGATTGTTATGTTAACTTAATTACTGAGCGATCCAGGGGCGTTTTAAGAAGTGAGGGGGTCCTTGTGCAGGATTTATACATGCCCCCCCTCCCCCACACCTGAGACAGGACTGTCCCGACCTCAAATGGGGCGGAGTCTAACAGCACAATAAGCCCCACCCCTTTTTCACCCTGCAAATCGGAACAGTCCCACCACAGGGGAAGGGGGCTCATTCGTCATCTATTTCTTCCCTCCATAAGATCTTAGGGGGAAGAAATAGATGCTGAATGGCCGCCTTTCCCTGCCAACCCTTAGTGCAGGATGAATGCCACAGGGCCCCCTGTTCTGCGGGGCCCATGTGCACTGCACACCCTGCACCCATTATAGATACGCCTGTGAAGCGATGCATAAAGGATCAATGATGTATTCATCTAAATTTGATGGGTGTCAGAGAAAGCAGGCAAAGAATAAACCTTTAACAATAACTTTGTTACACAAACAACTGCGAAGCATCATAAATACCAACAGTGAACCAGCCACACACCAGGCGTACTCCTTCTGCCTTTGGCACAACACCACTTCTAGGTGATATGTGAGACAGCCCGCGTAGACGTGTCTCAACCGCAGGCCATACCTAAAATCAATTGCCGAGAAAACCGGTACCCATTGTAACATCTCGGCACACCACCACCTGCGCCAACTCTAAATACATTAAATCAACCTGCTTAACGCCATGTCAATAAACCAAACTAAGCTAAAGGGGAGGCAGAGGATTAGAATCCAAACTAAAGCGGCGGGATTCTTGCAAGCAGGGCCACCATCAGGGGGAAACAGCTGGGACTTGTGTCCCGGGCCTGGACAGAGAAAGGCACCCAGGAGTCCCGGGCTCCCCTCTCTGTCCGTCCGGGACACTTGTGCATTTACTTGTGTCTGTCCCTGGCAGGCTATACTACAGGGTGCCGATGACGACTTCCCTGCACAGCAGCACTCTGTAATTTGCTTCTGAAAGTCTGTGGTGCCCTGCCCCCCATGTAATGTCGCCATGACGTCACATGGGGGCAGGGGTGCAGCGGCCGGATTTAGTATTTGCTGGTGGCGGCCCTGCTTGAAAGATATCGCTTAAATAAACGGTCAGCAACCTGACTCAAAATTTTTAACGCTCCGCTTCACTTTTTTTTTTTTTTTGCAACCTCCAGAGAGATTTTGAAAAGGAGGCACATTTTTGGTGGTCAGTCTTGTTGAATTTGTCAGTGTTATTAATGATTTCAGTACTGACGACATACTAAGCTCTAAGATTATTTATCGATTTTTGATCAATCATTTGTGCCAGCAGGCGGGCATCCTGATAAGTGCCAACCTCACGTCTTCCCTGATGAGCGTCTGTGAGTGGAGCAGGAAGCTGAACTCCAATGGCGGCTCCGATGCTCAGCGCGCTGATCTCACCCTGTACATCACCAGGTAGGAGAGACGGACGCAGTAATGGGGCTTTATTCATTGTTTACGGTTATTAAACAAAGGTTATAATTCATTCATGAAATAATAATAACGGGAACAAGATCCAAATTACTCCTCAACCTCCATTGTTTTTCTCATGTTCACATTTTCTGTGTGTACCATCCACACATAAGACGGAGGGGTGGGGCTTAGATGACAAATGGGTGTTTCCTCTTAGTTATATTACTGTATAGAAATTCACTCTCTGTGTAGTCCTCCAGACATAAGACAGAGGGGCGGGGTTAAGGTGACAAATGGGCGTTCCCTCTTAGTCAGGTGACAAATGGTTGTTCCCTTTTAGTCAGGTGACAGTATTGGCGTTCCCTCTCTCTGTACCATCCAGACATAAGATGAGGGGCGGGGCTAAGGTGACATATGGGCATCCCTCTCTCTGTGCCATACAGACATAGGATGAGGGGCAGAGCTGAGGTGACATATGGGTGTTCCCTCTCTCTGTACCATCCAGACATAAGACAGAGGGGCGGGGCAGAGGTGACATATGGGTGTTCCCTCTTAGTCAGGTGACAAATGGTTGTTCCCTCTTAGTCAGGTGACAGTATTGGCGTTCCCTCTCTCTGTACCATCCAGACATAAGACAGAGGGGCGGGGCAGAGGTGACATATGGGTGTTCCCTCTTAGTCAGGTGACAAATGGTTGTTCCCTCTTAGTCAGGTGACAGTATTGGCGTTCCCTCTCTCTGTACCATCCAGGCATAAGATGGTGTGACAGTGGCGGAGCTGGGGTGACATATGGGAGTTCCCTCTCTCTGTACCATACACACATAAGATGAGGGGCGGAGCTGAGGTGACATATGGGCGTTCCCTCTCTCTGTACTATCCAGACATAAGACAGAGGGGCGGGGCAGAGGTGACATATGGGTGTTCCCTCTTAGTCAGGTGACAAATGGTTGTTCCCTCTTAGTCAGGTGACAGTATTGGCGTTCCCTCTCTCTGTACCATCCAGACATAAGATGAGGGGCGGGGCTAAGGTGACATATGGGCATCCCTCTCTCTGTGCCATACAGACATAGGATGAGGGGCAGAGCTGAGGTGACATATGGGTGTTCCCTCTCTCTGTACCATCCAGACATAAGACAGAGGGGCGGGGCAGAGGTGACATATGGGTGTTCCCTCTTAGTCAGGTGACAAATGGTTGTTCCCTCTTAGTCAGGTGACAGTATTGGCGTTCCCTCTCTCTGTACCATCCAGACATAAGACAGAGGGGCGGGGCAGAGGTGACATATGGGTGTTCCCTCTTAGTCAGGTGACAAATGGTTGTTCCCTCTTAGTCAGGTGACAGTATTGGCGTTCCCTCTCTCTGTACCATCCAGACATAAGATGAGGGGCGGGGCTAAGGTGACATATGGGCATCCCTCTCTCTGTGCCATACAGACATAGGATGAGGGGCAGAGCTGAGGTGACATATGGGTGTTCCCTCTCTCTGTACCATCCAGACATAAGACAGAGGGGCGGGGCAGAGGTGACATATGGGTGTTCCCTCTTAGTCAGGTGACAAATGGTTGTTCCCTCTTAGTCAGGTGACAGTATTGGCGTTCCCTCTCTCTGTACCATCCAGACATAAGACAGAGGGGCGGGGCAGAGGTGACATATGGGTGTTCCCTCTTAGTCAGGTGACAAATGGTTGTTCCCTCTTAGTCAGGTGACAGTATTGGCGTTCCCTCTCTCTGTACCATCCAGACATAAGATGAGGGGCGGGGCTAAGGTGACATATGGGCATCCCTCTCTCTGTGCCATACAGACATAGGATGAGGGGCAGAGCTGAGGTGACATATGGGTGTTCCCTCTCTCTGTACCATCCAGACATAAGACAGAGGGGCGGGGCAGAGGTGACATATGGGTGTTCCCTCTTAGTCAGGTGACAAATGGTTGTTCCCTCTTAGTCAGGTGACAGTATTGGCGTTCCCTCTCTCTGTACCATCCAGACATAAGACAGAGGGGCGGGGCAGAGGTGACATATGGGTGTTCCCTCTTAGTCAGGTGACAAATGGTTGTTCCCTCTTAGTCAGGTGACAGTATTGGCGTTCCCTCTCTCTGTACCATCCAGGCATAAGATGGTGTGACAGTGGCGGAGCTGGGGTGACATATGGGAGTTCCCTCTCTCTGTACCATACACACTGAACGCCGATACGCTGTGCTTTAGTAAGCACAGTGCATCGGCGTAGGTCTGGATCAGGCCCACGAACACCACTCCGTCTCATCCTTAGCAACGCCATGTGTCAAAGCACTGTATCAGTGGTGGTGGTGGTGGTGGTGGGGGAGGGTGCTTATGGATGTGATTTACTGGAAATCACTGCCTGAATTTGGCAAATAGGCATAAATCTGGGACCACACTAGATGGTTATCACATAATAGCTCCAATGTTGCCAACTCTCGAAATTTGGGCATTTCCCCCATAAGCCTAGACCCCCCCGTCTATCATTACAGCAGTTCCTAGTGTTACTATGAATTGGGGCGGTATTTGATATTTTTTATGGACAAGGGGCGTGGCTTCAGGACGTGATTTGCATAAACCATTCCACACCTTCTTCTCTCTGAGATTTCCCTGTGGGAAGAAATTGAAAGTCGTCAACCCTGATCTTACCAGTGTGTACTGTCACACACAGCGCTGCAGGACTGACGCATTGCTTCAAGGGATTTGATTGTTGGAAGCTCCTATATTTCAAGTTCAGTGATGTCCGATGTTTGTTTCTTTCTTCTGTGTGTACTATTAAGCACTAAACGATCCAGTTGGGAATTGATTCGGTGTGGACGGTACAAAGATCAGATGCAGAGCCGTAAATAATTACAGTAACAATATTGAATCATTGCAAAAAAGTCCCAGTGTGTACACAGCTTTAGTGTAGCTGTAAATGTGTTTACTTGATGTACTTGCCTGTTCATAGGATCTCAAACAGCACTAAAAGCTTTTGTTAAGATGCATAATTTGTTATATGTGCAGTCAAATGCATCTGTGGGTAAGAGAAAGCTGTGTTCTGTCTTCAGTAGCTGTGAAATGTGTAAAATGGAATATGTTCAAGATAAAAGCAAGCAAAATGTATGCCAGACAATTTATTTTATTCTTCTTTAATAAAACAATTTGAAATGACAGAAATCCACCGTTTTCAGATTAGTTCTTTGTGAAAGTGTTTTGTAAAGACAGTAATACATGAAATCTAGTATGACAGATCACTTTAAAAGCATTTTCCATCAAATTAATGTTGTAAGTGGAAAGAAAAACTGAGAGAGAGAGACTCCATGAAGGGCAATTTGTCTATACCTCCTAACTTTTTTGAACTTCGAAAATATGAGAAATGTACTGATGGGACCACTATGCAGACCCTCCAACATGACCCATTCCATTATGTACAATTTAATCCACTCCTAAGTTTGCAACTGTCACTCACCTTGTTTAAGTGAGTTAACTGATATAAAAAAAACCGATTTGCCTCTTCAACAAAGGTGGTTACCATAGTAACTGACAGTTGGAAACTAGAAGAATATTTTGTACCTAATGGAATGGGTCATGTTGGAGGGTATGTACTATGTACTACAGAGCTTTGCAATGCAAGTACTGTTCTGGTCACCATCTCCTCCTGTAAGTACGTTGTTTGAATTGATTCAGTCCTCAGGGGCAGGTCAGTTATTCACAGCAGTGCTCAGCGTGGGCGGGTGTTGATGAGGCATTCGAGTCTGTTAGCTATAGCATTCGAGTCTATACTTGGCAACTAAAAGCATCTAGTTGGCAAGTATAAGGCAAAATTGCAAATGGTCACTGCTACGATACCTCCCTTTGTTTTTATTTAGTTTTTAATTCAGGGTGGTTGTACAGAGCCCGTGGTAGATTTTGGAGGTATAAAATACACAGCAGGGGCATCCTGACCATATTAAGGTGATGGTGGTGTATAATCATAATAATAAAAATCCCCCTTTTAAAAACTGATGCAAAATTTTTTGCACTTTTAGGTAAGAAGCTGCGGGTTTGGAAAAGTGGAGATGTTGCCCATAGCAACCAATCATATTCTAGCTCTCACTTTCCTATTACATATTAGAGAATGTCAGCTAGAATCTGATTGGTTGCTATGGGCAACATCTCCACTTTTCCAAACCGGCAGCTTAATAAATCTAGCCCTCAGTCTTGTATATTAGTTTAAGCCATACAGTAAAAAAGGGTCCAACGGCAGCAGGGGTGAAAGGTGACAGACTAAGGCCTCATAGCAACAAGGTTGGGCCTGAATCTGGATGGGTGGGACTAGACAGAGGCAAGTGGGATTGGGGCAGAGCCGGACCGGAGCTGGATGGGACTGAGTGCTGGACAGGGCAAGGCGGGTCCATCTGTCTGATAGGAGCTTTCAGCGTATGAACGCTAAAAACAGCTCTTGGCTTTCCATGTATGAGTGCTGAGTGTTGCTTATAAATACATTGCAATCAGATCTTAGGACAGGGTAGCCGACTTTTGAGGGAAGAGTTAGGTGCCAGCACAGGGGCGGGGCATAATTATGTGATTTATGCAAATGGTATCTTTAAGCCACACCCCCTTTCTGATACTACTATCTTAATTCATAGTGTTCCAGGGGTGGGCGGTGCTTGATAAAGAATATTGCGTCATCAAGTCCCGCCAATTCCTAGTTATTCTAGGGATTACTATTATGTAAGGCCCCTCTGCCTCTCGTGCGGGAGATTTGTCGGCTCTCCCGGGATACTGGAAGAACTGCCTGAATTTCAGGAGTCTCCCGGATATTCCAGGAGAATCGGCAACCCTGTCTTAGGGATCCATTCCTATGCTATTAAAATGACTAAAAGCGCTCTCGTTGCAGACAAGTAGGTTCATTGTGGAGAATATGGGTTCTATCGTATCTCAGTTAATCACAAATTACCGCCGCTCTCTCCGGATGAGCTAACAACCCAAATAAAATAAATGAGAAGTTTACCATCATAAAGAACAGAACTCATGTTTTTTTTCCATTGCAGGCAGACTCTGATGAGTATACAAATATTCATTCTGTGTAGTCATCAGAAGCCATTAGCCACCTGGCCACCTCAAATTGGTCCGTAGACTAGTACATTGAACAGCTGTCTCCATTTTTGTATCTTTCGATATTTATTCTGCTAACAGATAAACATTTGTTTGGGCTTTAGATGTGTGTGGATAGGCCATGATTGTCTGCAAGGCATCATGGGACGTTTGACATATTATTTATAGTTCTTGTGGTTTTCCTCTGTATGTACAACCGGATTTGTCAAGCACGAGTCTTCTGTATGAAGGCAACAGCGATTCCTCCTTTGACCTGCAACATATACAGCTCGGTAATAAATCAATCTGTGTGCGGAATTAGCCTGTGGGGTGGCAGTTCCTCACTATGGCTGCACAGTTCAATGATTTCAAGTCAAAGTATCAGTAATTAGCTGCTATGCAGTATGCCACAAGATATTGTGAGTGCAGATGGAATTTACCCATTCTACCCTGAGCCAGCGCAGCAGAGCAAGCAAATATATTTACCCAATCTAGGTGGCTATATTTACATAAAATACATGAATTTACAGACTATTCATATTAAACATGTTATATCAGAAACTTGACTATAATCCTTATTTTATATATTACTGCAGTCAAGAACATACTACTCCACTACTCTATTACAGCCTAGTGCACAATCCTGGCTGCATTCCAGTGCATAATACTTCAATGCACACCACTCTACCACTGCAGTCCACTGTACAGTCCCTGTGTACCCCACAGTGCAGCCCATTACATACTACACTACAACTGCAGCCTTGTGTACACTACACAGCAACTGCAGTCTTGTGTACACAACACAGCAACTGCAGCCTTGTGTAGTGTACACAGCAACTGCAGCCTTGTGTACACTACACTGCAGCCTTGTACACACTGCACCACTGTTGCCTAGTGCGTGCTATGCCACTGCTGCAGCCCAGTGCAAACTACTCAAATGCAGCCATGTGCATGATACTCCACTACAGCCCAGTGCACATTACTTCTGCCAGGTGCATAGTACTCCACTACAGCCCAGTGCACATTACATCTTCCCGGTGCATACTACTCCACTACAGCCCAATGCACATTACTTCTTCCCAGTGCATACTACTCCACTACAACCCAGTGCACATTACTTCTTCCCGGTGCATACTACTCTTCTACAGCCCAGTGCACATTACTTCTTCCCGGTGCATACTACTCCACTACAGCCCAGTGCACATTACTTCTGCCCGGTGCATACTACTCCACTACAGCCCAGTGTACATTACTTCTTCCCGGTGCATACTACTCCACTACAGCCCAGTGCACACTACTTCTGCCCAGTGCATACTACTCTACTACAGCCCTGTGCACATTACTTCTGCCCAGTGCATACTACTCCACTACAGCCCAGTGCACATTACTTCTTCCCGGGTGCATACTACTCTACTAAGCCCAGTGCACATTACTTCTTCCCGGGGGCATACTACTCTACTACAGCCCAGTGCACACTAATTTACTACAGCCTATTACACACTACTCTCTGCAGTCCAATGCACACTATCCCAATACAGCTCAAATCACACTGCTACATTGCAGCCCAGTGCACACTATGTAACAATGGGGTGTAGAAATATACATATGTTTTTTAACCAAAAATTTTATTAAACGACAATGCTAAACATAAAAATTGCATTTAAATTCGGTATAAAACAAATGTAGCTTTATAAGGCATGAGCTCATTTGGGCCCGTATTCAGACCTCTGTCTTCTGTGGCCATCCGTCCGTAACCAACCGATTGAAGTTACCGGGCATGCGTAATAATTATTGTATGCTATTTACATAGCGTTTCTGAAAACGGGCCTTGGACTCTAATGTAAAGAAAGTTCCATATGTATGATTTTACCATTTATACTTCCTAGATTGTGTATGTTCTAGATTCTGTATTCCGTCCATAGAGCTCACATGTCAAATGATCCATTTTAAATAATAATACTATTAAAAATACAGGAAGTGCGAGATTACTGCGGCCAGTGATTGATTTTCAGTCCGTTTCTTCCTAAAATTGTGTTTCTCAGAATGGGCTTTTCAATTATTTCTGGATAACTGGACTAGACTGTCATGGGTCGATGATTTAAGATTTTATTTTTTCTCCTGGCCTTATCTGTTAACTTTGCCACATGCTGAAAAGCGTGTTTTATAAAACTCCTCCGGAATCAATTTATGTGACACAATTTCATCTGGCCAAGGAATGCTAGATAGGATTCAAACCCTTGACATAACTTGGAAGTGGCACAATGGAGACAGCTGCAAGGTTTGAAGAGTCACTCAGAGTTCCGGGCTGCTCATGCGCATCGCAACGGCCTGAATGTCCTTAGCACAACATGGCTGCACACTTGCTCATTTTTTTTTTAGTTATGCTGCTATTTAACGAAACATGTATTAACCATTAAAAATACAGATAAAAAATATAAATTAGGATAAACGTTTCCAAAGTTTCTTATAGTTATGTGAACGGAATGGTCTTTTTACTGTCAAATTAGAATTAAATAAGCCACTAAGGGCCAGATTTACTAAACTGCGGGTTTGGAAAAGTGAAGATGTTGCCAATAGCAACCAATTAAAGTAAATCTGGCCCTAAGGGTCTGAAAGGGTCTTAAATATAAAGAAAAATGAATCCTGTTGTTGATAAAACTCCAAGCAAATAATAAAAGGTGATCTAAACGCGAGGCCGATCTTAGCCAATCCCTGTCGCTTCTCCTGCTGGTAGCATCATAAACAGCAGCTCACTGTAGCTGGAAGGCCCACCCAGAGCACAAGGTTGCCCGGTTTAAATGTCCCAGGGATGGGACTGTCTAGACACGAACACTACAGTTTCTATGGATTACTATGCAAGTTTTGCAGAAACATTCCAAAATACATTTTTTTCAAAGTGCAAGTACAGGACTCAAATCACACTGCTACATTGCAGCCCAGTGCACACTATGTAACAATGGGGTGTAGAAATATACATATGTTTTTTAACCAAAAATTTTATTAAACGACAATGCTAAACATAAAAATTGCATTTAAATTCGGTATAAAACAAATGTAGCTTTATAAGGCATGAGCTCATTTGGGCCCGTATTCAGACCTCTGTCTTCTGTGGCCATCCGTCCGTAACCAACCGATTGAAGTTACCGGGCATGCGTAATAATTATTGTATGCTATTTACATAGCGTTTCTGAAAACGGGCCTTGGACTCTAATGTAAAGAAAGTTCCATATGTATGATTTTACCATTTATACTTCCTAGATTGTGTATGTTCTAGATTCTGTATTCCGTCCATAGAGCTCACATGTCAAATGATCCATTTTAAATAATAATACTATTAAAAATACAGGAAGTGCGAGATTACTGCGGCCAGTGATTGATTTTCAGTCCGTTTCTTCCTAAAATTGTGTTTCTCAGAATGGGCTTTTCAATTATTTCTGGATAACTGGACTAGACTGTCATGGGTCGATGATTTAAGATTTTATTTTTTCTCCTGGCCTTATCTGTTAACTTTGCCACATGCTGAAGAGCGTGTTTTATAAAACTCCTCCGGAATCAATTTATGTGACACAATTTCATCTGGCCAAGGAATGCTAGATAGGATTCAAACCCTTGACATAACTTGGAAGTGGCACAATGGAGACAGCTGCAAGGTTTGAAGAGTCACTCAGAGTTCCGGGCTGCTCATGCGCATCGCAACGGCCTGAATGTCCTTAGCACAACATGGCTGCACACTTGCTCATTTTTTTTTTAGTTATGCTGCTATTTAACGAAACATGTATTAACCATTAAAAATACAGATAAAAAATATAAATTAGGATAAACGTTTCCAAAGTTTCTTATAGTTATGTGAACGGAATGGTCTTTTTACTGTCAAATTAGAATTAAATAAGCCACTAAGGGCCAGATTTACTAAACTGCGGGTTTGGAAAAGTGAAGATGTTGCCAATAGCAACCAATTAAAGTAAATCTGGCCCTAAGGGTCTGAAAGGGTCTTAAATATAAAGAAAAATGAATCCTGTTGTTGATAAAACTCCAAGCAAATAATAAAAGGTGATCTAAACGCGAGGCCGATCTTAGCCAATCCCTGTCGCTTCTCCTGCTGGTAGCATCATAAACAGCAGCTCACTGTAGCTGGAAGGCCCACCCAGAGCACAAGGTTGCCCGGTTTAAATGTCCCAGGGATGGGACTGTCTAGACACGAACACTACAGTTTCTATGGATTACTATGCAAGTTTTGCAGAAACATTCCAAAATACATTTTTTTCAAAGTGCAAGTACAGGATAGTTCCCTGTTATGTGTAATAGAAATGGCGGTTATAGCTAGCTTTTGCAGGATTATGGGACCAATGCCCAAATTTCGGGAGTCTCACTTGTGGGAACTTTACTGTACATTGGAGACATTCATCCACCCCTCCTCTCCCGTGGAACACGCCTCTACACGCAGGCATTTGTAGTAGTGAGTAGCATTCGAGTCAGAATCAGTGTAATTGCATGCACAGATTTTCTATGCATCCACAGACATGCAGAGATACAATGCGTGGGCTCAGTCTAGATCAGGCCCAAAGTGTTTCTTTTATTATCATTGGGTCTGATTCAGAAATACGTGCGTATAGGGGACTTGCGCATATCAGGTGCGTACATCCTCTTAAGAGGTAACATTCGCGCATGCTCGTGCCAGAGGTTACGTGATTAAAGTCCTTGGGCCTGATCCAGACCTACGCCGATGCGCTGTGCTTACTAAAGCACAGCGTATCAGCGTTCACTTACCCCGACACTCCCCCTGTGCGGACGTATGGCCCCTTCCTTACACCGGCTGAAGGCTACCCTAACTTCAGCCAGCGTAAGGAAGGGGCCATATGCTCGCCCACCTACACTAACCTGAACGTAGGGACGCTGGGGGACGTCCTCTCCAGCGTCCCTACGGGCAATATCTGCCCGGCGCATGCGCAGATCGGCTGAAAAGCCGATCTTACGCTTACGCCCACCGTCCTAGCGACGGCGGGCGTTGGTCTGGATCAGGCCCCTTGTGTACGGAACTGAGTTACGTATGTGTGGACTTCCGTAGAAGGGGCTGGGCCATCAGATCTCTCTCTCGCTCTCTCTGATCTATGCAGGATTTAGTACAGCCCCTGCAATAGAGAGCTCAGTAATGTCCCATCACTGGGGCTTGTCCCCCTTCATTTGCTATGGGGGCAGTGTATCAAGCAGATCTAGAAGATTGTTTTCACGCAGGATCATGTTGTTCTCCAGGCAAAGCTTCAGCCAAAGGATCTGTCCTCTTGGCCGTATTCACAGATCCGTTAGTTAAAGTTGCGCAATTATACGCACGTACGTAGCAAGCCAACACCCATGACACTGCCCTCACACGGACGGGTTTTCGTTGACTTCCACCTCCATAGAGCACCCTTATCTCTACGCGTGCATTTCCGTGCGTATAATACTGACATACGTGCGTATGTAGCTAACCGCGCCCTGAAATGGTCATTTAAATGCCTCCCCCCACCCACTTTCACGTAACTTTGTCCGTACAGATTTCAACCACGCCCCTCCACACCTGTGTCCCCAAGTGCGATTCACAAGTACGCGTCTAATGGACTTCCGTGCGTAAATTCTACATAAATAGCGTGAATAAAGTTACCACGCATGCGCAGTCACTCCGATCCTAAAAATACGCACGGAACTCCGCGCAAAGACGGATCTGTGAATACCACCCTCTGTTTTTAACTGCATAGTAAGCTCTCCTGAGCCTATATCTCACAGGGGCCACAAGCCTTGAGCCCATTTTCACTGGTTAGGGCTTGGCGCCCATGTTTATGGTAAAGGGAGTTTACTGGCACATGAAGGGGGTAGCAATGGATCAACTTCTCTGAATGGCTTTCTTATCTTGCTCATGTTCCAACTGCCTGACTTGTGCTATGAGTCCATTAAGAGAACGGCTCATGCCCAGGAAAAAGTAAAAGGTTAGCACTTAGTGGCCGCACCGTCTTCTGTCCGCTCCTGGGGATCCGGGTGACACAGCAGCTGCTTCTTAAGTACGGTCTTTTCCGTAATGACCTACTAGGCATGTGTGGTAGGTCATTTATGCAATCTACGTACCTCTATACAAACCGCATGGAGTAGTTTGGGCAGAAGGAGGCGGTAGCTCATGCGCAAAGTAAAAGATTAGCACTTAGTGGCCGCACCGTCTTCTGTCCGCTCCTGGGGATCCGGGTGACACAGCAGCTGCTTCTAAGTACGGTCTTTTCCGTAATGACCTACTAGGCATGTGTGGTAGGTCATTTCATTTATCTTCGCACCTAAGCAGCAGAACCTTCTTAGGTGTGAATACAGTCCTTTGTTACTATGAAGACTAAGAAGGAATCACCTTTTCCATATCTTTCAACTTGCAAATATAAATGCGAATGCAACTATGGAGCCACTGCAACTCTACAATCCAATAAACATCAAATAAGTCTCGCAAATCAATCACCTAGCTTATATATAATTAACTGGATTATTTATGGTTATTTCTGAACAAAAATTACCAGACACGTCAACTTTTCTGGAATTTCTGTGAGTCTTGCAAAGTTGGGTCATTGTTTTCAGACTCCCAGGACATTGGGCTCCCCATTTGCATGGACCCCACAGTGGGTCTTGGGGGCTGATCCAGACTAGTAGCAACTAGTGCGGCGGCTGTATGCGTAAGAACGGCAGAACTGCAGAGGTTGCCCGGCGTAGTTAAGGAAACCTGATCCTTAGGATCGGGGGTCCCTAACTATTAAATAGTTACGATGAGGGAGGCGTTCCTCACCGTAACTACATAACCGTTACAGAAGGAAGGGGGGGCGGGTTAGGCCAGTTACGACCCGGTGGCCGGTGTAATTACCTACTGTTACGTCGGCTTAAGGGAGACGTCAGCCGGTATAACTGGGTAATTACGCCGGCCACAGGGAGAGTGTCGGGGGGAGTGCTCCGGAGCTACGCTGGCCGTACTTATACCCAGCAGGACAGTGTAGCTCTGGATCAGGCCCTTGATGTGTAAAACACATTATTAAGCTCCAACCCCCACAGCTGAATGCAGTGATTCCCATCATTGCTAAGCAGGGGTGGAGCTAGATACTGTGGGTTAATGCTAATCCCCAGCATCACTAAGCAGGGGCGGAACTAGATACTATGGATTAATGCTAATCACAGAAAATGGAAGTTGCTCAATTAATTTATAGGTAAATGCAAACAGGTGCATGAAAGGCTAATCCCCAGCATTGCAAAGGAGGGTTGGAGCTAGATTCTGTGGGTTAAGGCTAATCTCCAGCATTGCTAAGCAGGGGTGGAGCTTGGAGTTGAGGGTTAATGCTAATCCTCAGCATTGCTAAGAAAGGGTAGAGACTGATGCTGCGAGTTAAT
>WWET01001990.1:279606-293940 GCA_011038615.1 Limnodynastes dumerilii
CGTGTGCGTATGACAGCGGTTACGTGTGAAAAAGTTAAGGTAGGGTTTGGGAAGCGTATCTTGACAAAATACGTCCGTGCAAGGGGTGTGCCGAGGGGAGTGTAGCGAAAATACGCTCCGCGAATAAACGTACGGCACACGTAGTTCTGGATCTACCCCATTATTTTTTTATTTTATGCTAACTGGTTAATTGGAATAATTATTATTGCACTTTATTTGCACTGAATGCACTTTTTCTAAATACCTGAAATAGTTTATCATTAAGCTAACCATTATATCCCCACTAAATAACTCTGATAATCGTTTTGAAGGTACCCAGTATACCCACCTTTTATTGATTTATTTATACATATTCTGTGGCATTGCCTGTAGTTTATATACCTTTAACATTTTTTAAATATATTTATAGCACTTTATTGCACCTTAGTTCTGGACAGCACCTGACTAATGTTATTCTAATAGTTGTACATCTGCAAGCCTCTGCTACTTAACCATTTAAATAGGTTTTTAAATGTAGAATCTAAAAACCCATTTAAATGGTCTTACAGCCGGCACCTTAATGCTTGAGCATAGTTTTCATGCTAATATGCTGGCATAATGTAAAAAAAATGTAATAAAAAATTAAGTTAAGATTAAATTATTTTAATATGTATTAAATAAGCATACCTTTTTTTTTTTTTAAACTAAGCACATGGGTCATTTTCTATGTGAATAACCTGTGCTGTACATTTCCACTATCTCTGAGATGGTGGAAACATAGCTCATAATCGCAGGGACTTTTCTCTGCTACTGCGACTATATAAATGAGAAAAACTTCCCTTCTCTCATTTAAATATAGTGGAACATTAAGTTCCACTGTCGCAGAGGGCACTTAGTCGCACACAGACATATGGGCAGCCTTGCGCCCATACGTCTGAGCGCGCTCCCGCTTCTGAGCGTGCCCAGTTCTCATTTTCTCTGCGATTCTGAAGGTGGCACTCAACCTCATTCCTTATCAGGTAACTGCTACGCACCCAAAAAAGGTTGAGAACCCCTTTCTTAGATTATTTTATATTATATATTAAATATTATTTTATATAGCTCTATCAGATTATTTCACGCTTCACAGAGAATATTTCACATTCACATCAGTCCATTTAGAGTTGCATACTGAGGTCCTTTAGACATACATACACATTTATTCAGCAGCCAATTAACCTACCAGCGGCTTTTTTTTTATTGTTTTTTTTTGGGGAGTGTGGGAGGAAACCCACAAAGACACAGGGAGAACATGCAAACTCCACACAGATAAGCCCTTGTCCAGGAATTGAACTCATGATCTCAGTGCCACTCACTGAGCCACCATAATAGATCAATACATGTCTATTGCTGCACTGCATTGAGCTCACACAGCTGACCCTGCTCCCTTTCTTCAGCTTCTCGTCTGATTGCATGAATCCTCCTCTAAGACTCCCTTTTTTTTGATGAGAAGTCTCACTCTCTCAATCTACCAAATTTGCTTATTTTCACAGAGATGCTCCACTCCCCAGACATTATCTTGTCCCCACAATGCATACCTACCAACCTTCCTGATTTGGTCAGGACCATAGGCATATCTATAATGGGTGAAAGGTGTTCAGTGCACACGGGCCCCTCAGAACAGGGGGCCACGTGGCATTCATCCTGCACCCAAGTCTCTGCATATCAGGGTTGGCTACTCTCTATTTCTCTCCTCCGGGAGATCTCGGAGGGAAGAAATAGATGCTGAATCATGGACCGCAAAAGGGGCGGGGCATACATTGTGCTGCTAGGCTCCGCCCCTTTTGTGGCCTGTCCCACCTCAGGGGAAGGGTGGACCATGTACAAATCCTGCACAAGGGCGCCCCCTCACTTCTTAAAACTCCCCTGGTCAGGTCAGTCCCTTATTAAGGGCTCTCTCTGTCATAATTGGGTGACAACCATTTTCCTCCGAGTGTGCACCTCAGTAAAGTTGAGTCCCCCTTTACTCCGATTGGCAGGCAGTTTTTTAACATGATTTATAGCACATGGAAAAGCCCAGAATCTGCTTCTTCAAGCCACCTCCTGCAGCTGTCTCTTCTGCCTAATTCAAAAGCAGCACCGGGTCCGTCTAACCAAGAATCAAAAATGACAATGCCGCTTCACTTTATCATGGGGCTGCTATAATGACATCATCCTTACATGATTATTTGTAGAAGTATATATAACGAAATTCACTTAAAGGTTTAGCACTTGTACAATTCCTGACTTCAATTGGATTCATTTATACGCTGAAAGGACATCTGTGGATTGTATAAAAGCAGAACAATCAGTTAAATGTCAGGTATAGCAGAGTGTTACTGATCCCTTCAGAGCACCATGTTAAATAAACATAGCTGAGCGACTACGGAGGAGAATAATAACTCTGTGTGATAGAGGTCACTGAGGGATTTGGAGATTGTTCTACTTTGTGTAGGTTTATCTTATGGCAGAATCATTCATTCAACACTTTCACTTAATGCATGTTTATTCTGAGGACAGAGAAAATTACCTAGCAGTGCTAGGATGGAAAGAACAGAGGTCCGGATTCACAGTTATGTAGTTTTCTTCCTTACATACGTTGTTTTAAGAATTGAGCTACTATGCATGCAGGGTATAGGGATGCGGTTGCCGGACCCACTGGCCAAATTTCGAACGTGATACGGCTGCCACCTGAATGCCGCCTGTGTCATTGTTCAATAAAGCAAATTGAAAATAGAAATTTGCTATTGGGAACCTATTTCTCTGTTCCCAATAGCTACAGGCTGCGTCGGGTAGTATAGGGTTAGGCTGTACCGGGTAAAAAGTTAGGGTTAGGTCTTGAGGGGAAGGTTAAGGTTAGGCTGCAGGGCATGGAGGGTAAGGGTTAGGCTGCGGGGCATGGACGGTTAGGTTTAGGCTGCGGGGCATGGAGGGTTAGGGTTATGGCTGCAGAAGGGGAGGGTTAGGGATGGGCTGTGGGGAAGGGATGATTAGGGTTATGAGAGGCTTAAGGGTAGGGTTAGGCTACATGCTTGCCTTTCGGTGAATGACTCTTCGCAACTGCTGGGGCCAGCTTTACTAAACTGTGGAAAAAGGAAAAGTGGAGATCTTGCCCATAGCCACCAATCCGATTCTAGATCTCACTTTCCTATTACATACTAGAGAATGTCAGCTAGAATCTGATTGGTTGCTATGGGCAACATCTCCTCTTTTCCTTTACCGCAGTTTGATAAATCTAGACCCAAGAGTAACATCTACGCATCTTTCTAAAATGCAAACTGCAGGCAATTGCGTTCAGCTGAAGGAACGAACACCATCGTACCTGTGAAGCACACTCCAGGGAATGCCGTAATTTGACTGTACAACTTGCTGGTTAGAATGAGTGTAATCCCTCAGGCCACTATAGGAACCCACACAAATTGTACCTAACATCAGGTATTTACATGATAATTCAGCTCCGTCATAGACTGCCTTGCATGAATTTTAATATTAAATAATGCCTTTTCCTGTTCATAAAATATGCATGTTTTGGAGAGATAATTAAAATTAATCCTGAATAATAAAAAAAAACTGTACCTGTAACAAATAGAGCTTAGTAATCTTTTAATAGCATTCAATCAATGAGTCGGCTAAAGTGTGACCCTCTTCAATGTAATTAAGTACTGAATTAACAATAAAGGTATAAACTATTCCATGTAATACAGCACTGGACTAGGCATTAATGTGCCACTCATATATATATATATACACAAAATGGAGGTTGCTCAAATCAATGTATAAGTTAATATAGAGCAGGTGCTAGAAAGGTATGGGGAATTCAATTGGACCTCTCACTTTTTTTGTATCTGTGTAAGCTCCACATACCTTGCTAGCACCTGCTCTATATTAACTTATAAACTGATACATTGATTTCAGCAACGTCCATTTTGAGTGTGTTTTAAAGAGTTTGGGATAGCAGCTGACAGGGGGCGCTGTCTCACATTAGCTGTTTTGGAGACTTGGGGACCTCTGCCGGGGGTGAGCTCTCAATTTACAAATACATGATATATGACCCAAACTTGGGACTATATTAGAGTTAGGACCAAAACAGAGAAGCCTTGTAAGTGGCTGGTGGCTTTTCATATATCTGTATAATGTATAATGTAAGTGGCTGGTGGCTTATCATATATCTGTATAATGTAAGTGGCTGGTGGCTTATCATATATCTGTTCTCAATAATATGTAAGTGGCTGGTGGCTTATCATATATCTGCAGATGTATGTAACTAATTCTCTGACATTTATTTTAAAGATAGAGGGCCGTATTCCTAGATCCGTTTTCGAGGGTAGTTCCGTGCGTATTTTTAGGATCGGATCAACTGCGCATGCGTAGTAACTTTATGTACTTTACGCAGACTATACGCACGTAAGTGGCTAACGGACGTACATGTGAATCGCACTTAGAGACATACGCATGGAAACCTGACGCACTGAAAAATTTACATAAAAGTGGGTGGGGGGAGGCATTTAAATGAATGCATAGAGGCGCGTTATAAAGAATCCCACGGACGGAGCACATGTACGCACGTAAGTACATGCGTAAAGAACAGAGTGGTTTAGGGATTCATAAGTCCCTGAAAGCACGTCCGGGAGAGGGGAGTGTCGGGGTTGTTGGTGGGTGTTTCCTTTCTCCGGCCGTNATCATATATCTGTATAATGTAAGTGGCTGGTGGCTTATCATATATCTGTATAATGTAAGTGGCTGGTGGCTTATCATATACCTGCAGATGTATGGAACTAATTCTCTGACATTTATTTTAAAGATAGAGGGCCGTATTTCTAGATCCGTTTTCGAGGGTAGTTCTGTGCGTATTTTTAGGATCGGATCAGCTGCGCATGTGTAGTAACTTTATTTACGTACTTTACATAGACTATACGCACGATAGTGGCTAACGGACGTTCTTCGCACTTAGAGACATACGCACGGAAATCCGACGCACAGGAAAATGTACATAAAAGTGGGTGGGGGGAGGCATTTAAATGAACGCATGGAGGTGCGGTTATAAAGAATCGCACGGACGGAGCATATATACGCACATATGTACACACGTAAAGACCAGAGTAGTCTAGGGATTCGTAAGTCCCCAAAAGCACGTCTGGGAGAGGGGAGTGTCGGGGTTGTTGGTGGGTGTTTCCTTGCTCCGGCCGTGCGTATAATTGCTTGCATAAAAAAAAAACGGATCTCTGAATACGGCCCTGAATGTCATGGTTAGTTACAGGTTAATTGCAAGAGTTTTTTTTTGGTGTGTATATATATATTTATACTGTTACACACAGAAAGCTAACAAATGCCCATCATAGTGTTCATTAAACTGCTCCTAACATACTATTGTATATTTGGAATGATAAGGAACATTTCCCGGCCTTGCAGTCAGCTCTAAGTTTAAAAAAGAAACTTGAATATATGACCCAACATTGGAACTCTTATTGTGTAGAGATAGAATCACCTTAGACTTCAATGGGGCTTGTGACTTATCAGTTATAGTATATTAGCAAATGTATGTTACTGATATTTCTGCACATTATTTTGCAGATAGAATGTCAGGTTATCTGCTGCTAAATAGCTGTGTAAAAGTGTATTTGTACCGATGACTATTGATTGCTGAGTCTAACACCCGAGGCTGCAGTTTAATGTTATGGAACGTCATTCCTAATACAGCTGTGGAGATACGAGAGCCGCTATGAGCCTGCACAATCACAGCTGCCTGGACAGGAGAGGGCAATTATAAATACTATGGACAGCCTCCTAACCAACTTTGGTAAGACTAGGCTGTTAAAAGGCCTATATCCAGTAGAAAAATACAACATAAAAAACAAGAGAGTTACATAAGATCGTCTATGCCACCAGCTTGGACAAAGGCATTTATAGAAATGTGTTCTGGGGTTCTTGGGGCCTCCAATGAGAAATTTGCTATTGGCACCAATTTCCACCCATTCCCGAAACAGCTGCGGTGGCTGCGGTTAAGGTTAGTGTGGCACCCCTGCACTGTTAGGGCTATAGAAGACAGGTTAGCCCGTGGCACATTGCTAGGCAACGGTCAGCTGGTGAGACGTGAAATGAGGAGCTGTCTCTAGAAGCTTCTGGGGTGAAAGTTTGTAAGGTGATTGTGACTGGTGGGAGGTCATTTGGTGACAGCGGTTGGCAGGAGAGGTGAAGAGAAAAAGAGACATCGAAACAAAGACTGAAGAGAGTGACATTTGTCAGAAGAGAAGAGAGTGTACTGAGGGGAACAGCATCAGAGAGACCGTGTTATTAATCGTGGAGAGATAGAGAAACAGAATCAGAGAGTGGAGAGAGAGTTTGGGAGACAGTGACAACATTGAGAGAGGTAGCGGTGAACAGAGAGAGAGGTGCTAAATGTCGGAAGCAGTGTGGGAGAGACGCCAGTAATAAAGGAGAGACATTGCAGACAGTGGTAACATTGAGAGAGGTAGCAGTGAACAGAAAGAGAGGTGCTGAGGGTGAAAAGAGGTGTGAGAGAGACAGCGTTGGTAAAGGAGAGACCTTGCAGACAGTGGTAACATCGGGAGAGGTATTGAGGGGTAAAGAGTAAGCCTTGGAGTTGGTGATGAAGCTGTGAGTGTGAGAGGCAGCTGAAGTGACAGAGCAGTAAATCAGGTGTTATAAAAGTTAAAGGAGAAAAGGCTTAAAAGTGAACTCTATAATATATTGTGAGACGTCAATCCCTCAGAATAGACTTTAAAGTACTATGTTCCTCCATGTGAGAAATATTTAGAAAGTGTTCAAAGTTATGATATAAAGTGTTAATGGACAATCTTTATTGAAAAACAGTGTCAATAATAGGAACTATTTTACTAATAAGAATGGGTTTTGCTGAATGTATGCATGATTAATTCATTTGAGGCCTAGCAGTTGGTAATTATATGTAAAGTAGAAAGAAGGCTAAAATGCATCACTATGATTTAGCACTGTGATTAGTAACTTTATAAAAATATGTTTTGCTAATTTATATAGATTCATGATTGTCTTTGGAAGAAAAGGAGTTTAGAAGACGATTTCTAAAGTTTGGAAGTATTCTGTGTGATTTACAAATAAGAAAATTGCTAGTATTGAATACAAATATTTTACATGCTCTGTTTTGGAAATTGCGTTTTCTAATTGTAACAATTGTACATGCTCAATTCTGTGATTTCGCTAAGTTCTCTGCTCATCCGTAACTGAATTTAATAAGTAAAGAGAAAATATTTCTTAAAACTAAATTTATTTTACTTAAAGTGATTCTGAGTTTACTTACATTGCTTACACCTCTCTGCCATCCACCATACCATCATAAACCTGTAGCCCTTACCACCCGGGTATCACATTAGGGCTTAACCAGAGGCTTAGGGTTAGGCGGGGCATGGAGGGTTAGGGTTAAACTGTGGGGCATGGAGGGTTAAGATGAGGGGCATGGAGGGTTAGGGTTAGGCTGTGGGGCATGGAGGGTTAGGATGAAGGGCATGGAGAGTTATGGTTAGGCTGTGGGACATGGAGGGTTAGGCTGAGGTCATGGAGTGTTAAAGGGAAAGGTTAGGGTTAGGCTGCATGAAACAGATGGTTAGCGCTAGGGTACGGTTAAGGGTAGAGTTAAGGGAAGGCTTAACTTTTTGCAATAGAAATCTATGTGGCTCCAGGAGCTACACCACCGCCGCAATCAAAAGAAAGTCCATCATACCGGCAAACCACATTCATGTGTGGTTATTAGCAGTCTTAGGTGACTTCAAACACCGTTCACAGCATTAGTGTTTAAATAAGTTGTATTGTGAATGAACTGAGATGACATTCCATTTGCTTTTAATTTAGCGACCTGCACACTGAAAACCATTTACATATATCTTTGTTCAATGACTTTCTCCTGCAATTTATGTTTTCCTCTAAAGTTGACCTTTTTTGTGAAGCCGGTGACTAACAGTCCTAATACATCACAGTGACGGGTTACAGAGTGGAATTATGTTTCTGCTTCAGATACTCATCAGACCATTTATCCTTGGGAAGACTCGGGAAGAGAACCCTGGGACCTTGCACACCACACCTCTACCCATGTTCTTGGACCTTGTCCCGGGAATAACCCAGGTGTTTGGTGGTAATATGAAAGGGGTATTAAATAAGGTTTACAACTGACAAATTTACTATACAATTATTAAGAAATTAATTTTAAAGAAAAATACATTTACCTACACAGAATGGAGGTAGAAACCTTATGTGCTGACACAGTTTACTATAAGTACCTGTGACACCACAGAGGCACCACACCTGTTACCAAATGTGAGACACCTGTTCAGAATGCCTATAAATAAGGACAGTAGCAAAGCATAGACGACCAGATTCATGCTGAAGGAATAATCACTGGTTTATCCACTGCGGAGGTCATCCCATAGCCTCTTTCTCTCCTTCTCACACACTGAAACTGCTGGGACAAAACCGCCCACCTGAAGGATTCTGATGATCCCTATAGTTTCAGTGAGCGAGGATTAGTGGCAATCTTCCCATTGGGTAACCTGCAGTGGTTGCTCTTCCGTCTTTGGTAGGTAAGTAAACAATTGTGGACCTGATCCTGAACTAATACGATTAGCGAATTTACACAAATGGTTTATATAACTTGTCCAAAAAGCATGAACTGTGCATGTGTGCAGTAAATGTTCTGCAGCGGATCTTTTGGTGTACGGAACACTGTTACGCAAGATCAAAAGTCTGACTGTAAGGACGTGTTGTTTCTCCGCAAGACAGAATATAGGCAAAATGGGCATGGCTAACCATTTTTACAGTATGGGCAGAGTAAGGTTCTTCCATCCATGCGTGTGTTCTGTCCATCACCTTATGCTTGTGGAGAAGTTAAGGCAGGGCAATGGACATGGAAATTAGATAACGTCTGTCAAAGGGGAGTGTCGCTAGTGTGCAGACTTTAGCAACTCTGTGTGTGCAGAAATCGCACTTAGGTCTGGACCAGGTCCTGGTACAGTATGTATGTTATAATGTATGCACGTACACAATTTTTGTGCTTGCGCC
Organism: Limnodynastes dumerilii; assembly: GCA_011038615.1. Taxonomy (NCBI): domain Eukaryota; kingdom Metazoa; phylum Chordata; class Amphibia; order Anura; family Limnodynastidae; genus Limnodynastes; species Limnodynastes dumerilii. Next base: position 288,649 of record WWET01001990.1, read on the forward strand.
TAGATTTAGATTTTTTTTTTCCATCCCTGAATTATAGGGTACAAATGATATTTTTATCGGAACAGGACCTTTAACCCAAGCTTTTATAGAATCCTATTAATGCAACAAAATATTTATATGCTTCTCCATTGAAGCTTGCCCTGGACCCACGCAGCTATAAACCCCTTCTCTCACGGTGCCGAGATCTGAACATTTCCTCTTATGGCACTATCTGACCTGACACATCATTTCAGGAGCTGTGAGATATGTGCCTGGAATAGAACTCCGTACTTTTTAAAACCAGAAATACCTCAGATAGTACTTAAAAGGCTGAGATCAATTTCTCAGCCATTCCTGTTTAGTGTACACATAAATGTCTTTCGGGATGGAATTGCCGGCAAGAAAAGACCCTTTTAGAAATAGGGACTTCCGAAAGCTAATTTTCGGCTGTCTCTACTTTTTTTAGAATGAATAAGTATGGCGATCAGCATATTTGCCCATTCATTTTTCGGAAGCCACCGGACCCATCACATAGTGAGCCTCCAGACCTGTAGCACCTACTGCAGACCCCACCGGAGAAGTGAGCAACACACTGCGGGGAATTTGGGGATTAAGTTCTGAGGAACGGAAGGTTAGGGTTAGGGTCATGAAAGGGATCTCATGCCATCGCTGGGGCCCTTTTATAGTGTCTGGCGCGAGTCATTCGCCGTAGGGACCCCGATGAAGAAGGAGCTGCTTGTCTGCCGCAGCGAGAAGAGGAGGAGCCGGACACCAGATCTGCGCCTGGCAACACTGTGGACTTCAGAACTGTGAGTGTTTATTTTTTTAATTACTGAAGATACATTAAAATATTAACGGAGGCATCTACTTATGTTTTAATATTAATGAGGGCATCTACTGGTCTTTTATTTTTAATGGAGGCATCTACTGTTGTTTTAATATTAATGGGGGCATCTGATGGTTTTTTATTAATAACGGAGGCATCTACTGGTATAATATTATTAATGGGGGCATCTAATGGTCTTTTATTAATAATGGAGGCATCTACTGGTATAATATTATTAATGGGGGCATCTAATGGTCTATTATTAAAAACGGAGGCATCTACTGGTGTTTTAATATGAACGGGGGCATCTTCTAGTATACTATAATTAACGGGGACATCTGCTGGTATACTATTATTAACGGGGGCATCTGCTGATATATTATTTGGAATGGGGGCATCAACTTTATGTAAAAACAGAACGGGACTATATAATGTTTTTTAGACAGGAAAAGGGCACATTATGTATGCTGCAGCATGATATTAACCCTTGGCATGCTGTCGCTTATGGTACTATAAGGCACAGCATGCCCTGCTCAACATGGCATGCTGTGCCTTATAGTATGATATGCAACTGCATGCTAAGGGCTCTTAGCATGCTGAGCTAAACATTTTTAAACATTTTTTTGAATTACAAAGAAAAACATACTTTTTTTCACAAAGGGGCCATGATCTGTGGCGATTTTTTATGTGGAAAGTCGCTGATATTTTATATAAAAAATTGCAGCGAATTATCCATTATAAGATCGCTGCTTATTGACGGCGATTATAAATCGCCAGCTAAAATCGCTGCTTAGTGAATCCAACGATTTTTTTTTAAATCGCTGGATAATCGTGGCGTTGACTGGTGATTCATAATCGCTGAAAAAAACTTTAGTAAATGAGGCCCTATGCCTATATATGATGTGTCCTGTCAGTCTGGCTTTGAAATTGTAAATCTTTCTCTCTACATACGGGACACCATGAAGCATTCTACATATAACCCCAGTGGTGATGTGATTTCATTTATTTTATATACAATAGGTATTTAATGTAATTTTTGCGGCATGGTGTGGAAGCCAGTTTTCAGCCCGTTAGTAAATCGCTAAAATTCTGTAAAATTTATAATTCAGCAGCTGCTGGCTTCCTGCAGAAATCTGACAGTGGAGCAGACATCACCTATCCAATTCACAGGAGTCATACAAGTCATACAGGAGTCAGTCTTTCAGTAGAACATTTAATGGGTGATGTCAGCTCCATTGCCTAATCTCTGCAGATAGCTGCTGATTGGTAAATAAACAAAGTTTTAACGATTTCTGAAGCCCTATTCAACTTTGCCAAGCAGATGGGCCTGCCATGCATACAATTTTCCTCCATGTATGGCGCACTTCTCATCATTAGGAAAGGTTTAACTGAGAACAACTGTATTTTCATAGTCACCTTTAATCAGTGGGAAATATTTTGATCTTTCAATAGTGTGTGCCATTGTGGAATTCATATTTTATATACTTCCATTTTCACTGATATGTTTTTCATCCATAGGGTATGTTGATGAGTCAGTTAGCGCAATGATTAGCTGACTGACGTCACTGTTAAACTGTATGATTTCAGGTATTTTGGTTGATTTGGTTGCATGCCTGAAACTTCTGAACCTTCTGAAGTTTTTTCCATTATACAGGTGAGGGACTGCAGTTATAGTGTTGAGATCTTGTACAAATCTGTAGAAGGCTATGTTTATCATGGTGGTCTTGTAAACCAGTGCTACATTTTAGTGAACATAAGGTAGACTGGCTATGTAGTGTTGGTAGATGCTAATACCTATACAGGGCTTTAGCAAGCCATTAATATGAATCACATGTGAAGCAGAATGAAAATTGGACTAAGTGGAGAGCCTTAATAACTAATGCAGGATAAGATGGGAGTCAAAGTCAGCAGTTATAGTATATACATTATAACTAGACCCCACAATATCACCTATATTATCTCCATAGATTATATTTAAGGTTCCTCTTGCCACCTCTTGGAAAGTTTAGCATCACTTTGTGCAAATATTGTTCCCATTGCTGTACCTTATAAATGTTGTTAAAGTAGTCCATATAAGAAACATATTGGGAAGTTCATCATTTTTTATTGGGTAAAAGTTTATGTTGGTTGGTTTCTGAAATTATAAAATTGAACTTTATCAATGCAATCTAGATAATTTTAATCTAAATAAACATGTGGTAATGGTGGTTATAGGTGCTAGATACTGAACCAGTCCCAAGGGCAGTGGGTCCCCGGAAAGAACGGCCGTATTTCAATAGAGCCGTTCTCTCCCGGCCAGTTTAGAACTGGCTGGTATTTCGACTGCATATGCCTCGATGAGGCATAGCAATCGATCCACGGAGCACCGAATAAGGTGCTCCGAAAGATAAGCTTGAAAACTACCCTAACCCTTCCCTTCCATTAGCCTAACCCTAACCTTCCCTTCCCCACAGCCTGAACCTAACCCACAATCTCCTGCAGCCTGACCCTAACCCTCTCTCTCCCTCAGCCTGACCCTAACCCTCCCTCCCCTGCAGCCTGACCCTAATCCTCCCTTCCCCGCAGCCTGACCCTAACCCTGGAGAGGTTACTCACCATTCCCGTGGTGCGGGTCCTGTGGTAGCGGCATCGGCGGTGTTTCCGATCTGCATACTCACCCATTCTGAAAAAAATTTTCTAAAATGGAGGGGTATTCAAAAGAGGGACATCCGAAAAGGAACTTTTGGATGCCCCTATTTCGGAAATTGCTCATTTTATACGGGGACTGCAACCAGTCCAAAGGGCTTTTATTTTTACAGAATTTATTTCAGTTTTAAAAAATATCTATTTATCAAATTAACATCTTTATTATAATCAAAAAAATCATAAACAATATACATGTATTGTTAGAATTATGTCAGCTGTTCACAGTGTATGTTCATTAAGGCATATTTTAAGATAACAGATGTTGTATTAGTTTAAATTTAGAAAAGTGTGTTGCTTCAGGTTATAATAGATTTAATGGACCAAAGCAGTCTCTGATTATTGCAATAACAAGTCAAAGAGCGATTAAATCATTGATAATATCATTTTGTTTAGGATGGAATGTTTGAAGTGGAGTTTGGCTTATGGCATGTTAACATTGTACCAGTAAAAATCAGTTTACATTAGATAAATAGATAATTTCTCTTTTAGACAAATGTACTGTGTGATTTCAATTAGTTCTAACAAGACATATAGCTGAATAATAATTTTAACCTTTATTGATGAACAATAATTATCTGGGTTTGAAGAGACATAATATGGCACAATTGTGTGATTAAAGGCTGTTTTTTTCCTAATTATTCTTATTTTATATTCTGATGTCAAATGCAGAATGAATTATATTAATATAGATAACATAAAGGACAAGTCAGTATCAAAATTGTTTAAGTTGTGGTCCAGATACATACACACATTGGTCCGGATCCAGAACTACGTCCGTCTTCCAATAGAGCCGTACATCGTTTCGATATGTAGATTGCGTATATGCAGTCTTTTAGACCGCATATACACAATCTACGTATCGAAACGATACGCAGATTACGTACAATAGCTACTACGCATGCGCAGTAGCTACTGTTTATTGAACTACGTCCATCTATGGAAGACGGACGTAGTTCTGGATCCGGCCCATTGTCTCCTCAAATCCAGAAACAAATTCACATATGCTTTCGCCATTCATCTTGGTACGAAACGAGATTTTTGTTAGGAGATCCTCCTATTCCAAATATCACTGAAGAACTAGTGGAATAAATGTATTTTATGTTTGATTGATGTTGAATGACCTGGGGGCCGCCTACCACCTACCTCTCACATGTATCTTATAATTGAGATTGCATATCACTGTGAACCAAGAGATTACTATTGTATTACATACATATTGTAGTTTTTGTAACTGAACATGAGTACATTCTTTTGTGCAAAATGTAATGTTTTCTATTTTCCTATGCTCCAAGAAATAAAATATAAAAAAAAATTAAATATATATAGATAACATAGGGACAGATCCAGACTTTTGACCATATTGGCTTCCGCTTTTAGATAGCATGCATGGAAAATATCCATAGGGCCCCCTTTCTCTGGGGCCTCTGTGCACCTTTAATGGTGAAATTGCCTGTGGTACGGAGGGGGAAAATAGGACTTTTTGCAGATGACACAAATATATGTTACAGGGTGGACACACCAGGGGGGGGTACATAAAATGAGGGATGATCTAGGTAGACTGGAGGAATGGTCGAGAGTGTGGCAAATGCCAAAAAATGCATGAAATCATGCATTTTGGGCACAAAAACCCAAAAGCTCAATATATCATTAATGGCACTACATTAGAAACGACTGAGGAGGAAAGGAATCTATGAGTCATTATTTTATGTGACTGATACCCCTTTCACATTACCACCAAATACCCGGGATTTTCATCAAAAACCCGGCATTTTGCAAAAACCCGGGTTTTTGGTGGTGATGTG
>WWET01001991.1:0-13609 GCA_011038615.1 Limnodynastes dumerilii
TTGTGGCATGATCATTTGAGCTGCTCATCACTTTTGGCATAATTGTGTATACAGAGGACAATACTATTGGGCATATCAAGTGACCAGTGAACTAGGGCCATCATTGGGGGGTATAAATATGTGACATAGGGACATAACTTTCTGACATGACCATTGTGTGACTTGCCGACATTACTCATGGTATAATCATGTGATCCTAAGGAAGTTACATTTGACGTAATGTATGGGATCTGGGAACATTACTGTGTGGTACAATCATTGGACCTGACATAATCACATGGTTCTCAACCTTTGCAAATGAGTATCAAGGAGCTGCACCAAAAGGGTGTGCCCTGTACCACAAAAGGGGTGTGTCTTGTGCCACCAAAGGGGTGTGTCCTATACAACCAAGGGGGTGTGCCTTGTAGCACCAAACAGATGTGCTGTGTGAATAACTCCACCCATGGGTGTGTCTAGCGGAAATAGCAGCATCAGTATTTATTGATTGTCACGTTATCAGTGATTAGATACTTTCAGTGTTATGGTGGAGACTGTGAATAGGATCCTCTGATTTCTTCATCTTTATAGAAAAGATAAAAGTAGGTGGCACTGCAGCTGATTAACAAGAGACCAAAGTGTATATTTCATTTCTGTCTCCATTATTAAAGTCACATCTTAGATAAGTGCCAGGGATTGACCACATCTTGGCCTCCATGAAATAGGCCACTTCCATAGATCTCAATGCAGAGAAATAGGGCACAGTTTCTGCAATGACTTCTGGAACTAAATCAGTACCAGGGAGATCACCCACTCTTCAGGGAGTCAGGGAGATCACCCACTCTTTAAAGAGTCTCCCTGCTATTCAGGAGGAGTTGGGGACTATGTATAATCATGTGATCCTAAGGAAGTTACATTTGACGTAATGTATGGGATCTGGGAACATGTGTGGTACAATCATTGGACCTGACATAATCACATGGTTCTCAACCTTTGCAAATGAGTATCAAGGAGCTGCACCAAAAGGGTGTGCCCTGTACCACAAAAGGGGTGTGTCTTGTGCCACCAAAGGGGTGTGTCCTATACAACCAAGGGGGTGTGCCTTGTAGCACCAAACAGATGTGCTGTGTGAATAACTCCACCCATGGGTGTGTCTAGCGGAAATAGCAGCATCAGTATTTATTGATTGTCACGTTATCAGTGATTAGATACTTTCAGTGTTATGGTGGAGACTGTGAATAGGATCCTCTGATTTCTTCATCTTTATAGAAAAGATAAAAGTAGGTGGCACTGCAGCTGATTAACAAGAGACCAAAGTGTATATTTCATTTCTGTCTCCATTATTAAAGTCACATCTTAGATAAGTGCCAGGGATTGACCACATCTTGGCCTCCATGAAATAGGCCACTTCCATAGATCTCAATGCAGAGAAATGGGGCACAGTTTCTGCAATGACTTCTGGAATTAAATCAGTACCAGGGAGATCACCCACTCTTCAGGGAGTCAGGGAGATCACCCACTCTTTAAACAGTCTCCCTGCTATTCGGGAGGAGTTGGGGACTATGTATAATCATGTGAACTGGGGGCACTTTTATTTGTGGAAAGTCATGTGATCTGGGGATATGGTTGTGTGGCATAATCATGTGATCTGAGCACACTACTGTGTGGCATAATCATGTGATATGAGCACACTACTGTGTGGCATAATCATGTGATATGAGGACAATACTGTGTGGCATAATCATGTGATCTGAGCACGTTACTGTGTGGCATAATCATGTGATCTGAGGACGTTACTGTGTGGCATAATCATGTGATCTGAGGACATTACTGTGTGGCATAATCATGTGATCTGAGGACATTACTGTGTGGCATAATCTTGTGGACTAGGATCACTTCTATTTGTGGCATCATTAAGTTAACAGAGGGCAATACTTGTGACACTGGATGTGTGACATAAGTAGGGATGGCATAGCCCATGACACACCCTCATTCTAAGCCTTCTTAAGTGATTTAGGAGAGCCATAAGGCAACCTTAACTTCCCTTGCGTATTTTTCCTCTTAAGTAGGTAGAGTACGCATGCACTTTCTCACCCGCTCCCAGAGAACCCCATTTACATGTGTTCCTTCACCCACTTCACTTAAATCACTTTGTATCCTACACTGGCACGCCCTTTATTTCCTGTCTAACTATGTGTGGGCATTAAGTCCGCACGTAATGAATCATTATACCTAAACGCAACGCATGCGCAGTAAGTCAAATCCTAAATATATCCGCAGTTTCTTAGGTGTGAATCAGGGCCATAATTATTTCTTCTGATAATATTACTGTGTGGCCTAATCATGTGACCTAAGTGCAGGGCCGCCATTAGGGGGGGAGGGGGGCATGCGGGACTACTGTTCGGGGCCCAGAGCTAATGGGGGCCCGCCATCCTTACAGGGGCAATATGCAGGGAAGAATTTCCCTGCGCACCGGCCAGATGGTAACACAGGTCTGTGGGGCACTGCCCGTGTCATGTCACCCATGACATCACATAGGGGCCAAGGCCCCACTGGTGTGTCCTGGGCCTCACAAATTCTGAAGGCGGCCCTGTTTTTGCAGTCTGCCCATGTGCATACATCAGAGCCACCCAGTGGGGACACAATCCACTCTATCTAGGCCACCAACAACACTTCTGACAGCTTCAGACAGTGGGACAGGTAGCGCTCACAAGCGGGTGGAACTTGGTATTACTATATACAGTTTAGGAGCTAATGGACTGCAGATACAAACATCCAGCCCGCTACTATGTAAAGTTTGGCCCAGTCGGAATGCACAGGATAGGGTATAACTCTTGGAAGTCCATCTGTGTGATGGTGGTGGTTAGTGGTGTGCTGGTACGGATGCCTAGTGATCTAGTAATCACACAGTGCGGGGGTTCTCAATCATTGGCACGCTTACTCTTGTTAGGTGGTATAGGGCATTCCACCATCAACGTTTGAATTTACTACCAGTGGTTGTATGGCTTAGACTGTTCTTCACTAGCAGAGTCCAATATGCAGGGAAGAATTTCCCTGCACACCGGCCAGATGGTAACACAGGTCTGTGGGGCCCTGCCCGTGTCATGTCACCCATGACATCACATAGGGGCCAAGGCCCCACTGGTGTGTCCTGGGCCTCACAAATTCTGAAGGCGGCCCTGTTTTTGCAGTCTGCCCATGTGCACACATCAGAGCCACCCAGTGGGTACACAACCCCATCCTATCTAGGCCACCAACAACACTTCTGACAGCTTCAGACAGTGGGACAGGTAGCGCTCACAAGCAGGTGGAACTTGGTATTACTATATACAGTTTAGGAGCTAATGGACTGTGCAGATACAAACATCCAGCCTGGTACTATGTGAAGTTTGGCCCAGTCGGAATGCACAGGATTCCAAGTATAACTCTTGGAAGACCATCTGTGTGAGGGTGGTGGTTAGTGGTGTACTGGTACGGATGCCTAGTGATCTAGTAATCACATAGTGCGGGGGTTCTCAATCATTGGCACGCTTACTCTTGTTAGGTGGTATAGGGCATTCCACCATCAACGTTTGAATTTACTACCAGTGGTTGTATGGCTTAGACTGTTCTTCACTAGCAGAGTGTCAGTGAAGAACAGTTTTAACCCCTGTGCCGGAGGTAACTGGTACTCATCAAAAAAATAACCTTCGAGAACTGAGGCCTTAGTGAGTTTTAAATGCAGCTAAATCCCACTTTGATTCCGGTCCTAGGTCCTAGCAGTGAGTGGGAGAGGAAAAGCCCTGTGTCTCCCCCATTAACACTTACTTACAAAACTTGCTAAGAGGACGACAAGTTGCGTTGCCTAGTTATACAACTAACAACAAGGAGTTACTAATAAAATATAGCGATCATGTATTGAAGTATAAAGTGATGTTATTCACCAATTAATACATTTTTATATAGTTGCATAAGGATGATGGGCCTGATTCAGAGATCCGGAACTAACGATAGTTCCGTGCGTATATTTAGGGTCGGATCAATTTTGCATCAACTGCGCATGCGTAGTAATAGTGATACACCATGTACGTTGAAGTTAAGGTCGGAAATGCCTTAAAGTCGGACTTGTGAATCGAGCGGAGACTAATGCGACCCTAAGTGCGGCGGAAATATACGGACCTAAGGATTTGCATAGAAATGGGCGGGGGGAGGCATTTAGATGAGGGAAAGTGGGCGCGCTTACAGAGTTGGGGCCCTAAATATACGCAACTAATACACATAGAGTCAGAAGTGAGTGCGGCCAGTTAGGGCAAGTCTATGGAGGTGGAAGTTTAGGTCCGGCCGGAGGTTGCGAGGGGATTGACTGTTTATTCTGGTGGGTGTAACCTGTTCCAACCTGCCACTTAGATGCGTATATTTGCGGCCCGATCGCCGACGGATCTCTGAATCAGGCCCGATAACCTTGGACTGGAGTCAGATATACACCAAGAGGCTTTTTTCTGAGCGCTATGATGAGGAAACGCTCCCCTTTTGGAACCGTGGCGCATGCATGGGTGCCACAGTACCAGACAGTGGGCTAGATCCAGACCTCTGCACGCTTAGCGTGGGTGCGGGGGTCTGTAATTACGCAGCGTAAAGGGGAGGGCACGCCCCCGCCACTACCCTCTAACAGCAGTAAATCTGGACACTGAAGTGTTACGACTTCATCTGCGTCCATACGGACTCGGATCAAATAGTAACTGCTTCCCCGCTCCTTCATTTAAATGCCGATTCCCGGCTGGTTGGCGGTGATACGGCATTTGTTAATGAAGGGTCGGATCCTTCATTGTTCCTTCACACATCCGTAACTTAGTTATATGCGTGTGAAGGTATGCTATCTATCTATCTATCTATCTATCTATCTATCTATCTATCTATCCCTCTGTCAGTCTGTCTATCAGCAGCCCAAGTACTTTATACTTAGTTTACAGTAATGATGTTAATTATGTGCTGTTTACCCAGCTCCCTTCTGCAGAACAAAGAAGATTGCTATATACATGATTTATAAATGTAAATTGCATTTACATTACTATCGCGGACGTGTTTCACTCATTCACCTTTTATAATCTACCTTAATCAAATCTACAAACTGTGAAGTTTTAATTGTTAGACCGAAAAATAACAAACTGAGCTGTGAAAAATATACAGGTTTAATTGTATTTAAATGAGGCATTTGGAAGAACAGTAACCGTAATTTATGTAAAGTTTGCAATCTTCAGAGCATAGATACCTGCTGTGTGTGTTCCTGAGCACTAGGGGGCAGTTGTCAATGTTGCCTCTGTACAATGTGACTCAGTCATGCAAGAAAATGCAAGTGTTCTACAATCTAGCCCAAGAGGGTCCAAAATGGATGAAAACATTTGGTTTGGACAAAAGTTAATCATCGACACTTATTTACACTATGATCTATTAGCTATTGGTTGGGGGTAATTTATGTAAAAAATAAGATAAAGTTTAGCTTTTTATTCCAAAGAAAAAATTCAGCAGATGCCAAACTGACAATTTCATTTCCGTATTGTTTTATTTGAGTTTATTGAGTTTATTTGTCTGATGAAGGTCTGTTCTTTAGCAAACATTGTCAAAAGTGATTCCAGTTTTGTTTATACAGTGCTAATAATGGACTGTGCGCCTGATACAGAGATCCGTCGGCGATCGGGCCGCAAATATACGCATCTAAGTGGCAGGACGGAACAGGTTACACCCACCAGAATAAACAGTCACTCCCCTCGGAACCTCCGGCCAGACCTAAACTTCCACCTCCAAAGACTTGCCCTATCTGGCCGCACTCACTTCTGACCCTATGTGTATTAGTTGCGTATATTTAGGGCCCTATCTCTGTAAGCACACCCACTTTCCCTCATCTCAATGCCCACCCCCGCCCATTTCTATGCAAATCCTTAGGTCCGTATATTTCCGCCGCACTTAGGGTCTCATTAGTCTCCGCCCTATTCACAAGTCCGACCTTAAGGCATTTCCGACCTTAACTTCAACGTACATGGCGTTGCACTATTACTACGCATGGGCAGTTGATGCAAAATGGATCCGACCCTAAATATATGCACGGAACTATCGTTAGTTGCCGATCTCTGAATCAGGCCCTGTATCCAGACTCAGGAATGCTTTAGGTTCTTAATTTTACACACCTAAGCAGCACACCGACCCCACTGACACCTTCCATTTTTAGCTTCTTATCCGTCTTACAAGTGCCTTAGGGCGCCCTTAACTTTAGGTTTGTAGCTGTGCGCGTATGGCGGCCAATAAGGAACGTCGTTGATTAACCGCACCCAGAATTGTGAATCAGGTCCAATGTTACGGTAATGTTACTGGACTGGATCCCTAAACATAGACAGAGCGTTGCGAGTCTCCGCCGCGATGTATCACAATAGGGACAGCCGAAAAGCAATTTCTCTGCAAATGTCTCTATTTCGAATGAGAGTTTTTTATTATTTATGTTTGGGTGAGATACGGTTCGCATTTTCACCCATTCATTTATGGTAGAGCTGCCACCAGACCACCGGAGAGGTGAGTCCTTTAGGTTAGACTGGGGTGGATTTAGAGTATGGTAGCGGGGGGGGGGGGGGAGATGCGTTTTTAGGCAGAAGTGGGAAGGGGGGCATAGAGATTAGCTCGTAAGTGCCATATGGTACCTGGTGGGTGGGGGGGGGGGGGGGGGGGGGCAGAGACTTAGGGTTTAGGCTGCGGGGGGCAGCAGTGTGACCGCTGATCCGCACTAATGTGGGAGCCTCCCCCACACAGTACAATTACTATGCTTCCCCCCGCCCACTTTAGCGGGCAGAAGGGAAGCACAGCCCATTTGCTAGCAATTAGGCTCGTACAGAACTGAGTTCCGTATGAAGTATGAATCTTGCTACGTTAGGGTAGCGCCCTCCAGTAAAATCACGCCACTTACGCACCATAATAATCTTTAACTTCTGTTTTGTTTTGTCTTAATAAATCTTCATAATTCATTGGTAATGTACAGACCAGTATTCCTTGTGCCTTGTACGGTTGATTATCTTGTGGGTCTGTTCTAGTCACTTTACTGTAATTTTATTTTTTTCATCTCCTTCTTATTTACAGTATTAAATAGTGGATGGAGACAGAATGTTCTGTCAGATGATTGGAATGTTCAGATGATGATGTGATCTAATGGAGTGGAATGGCAGTGTTGGGTCATGATAATGTTGATGATCACTGCGACAGAGGGCAGCTATAATGTTCATTAGAGACCTCTTTTCAGATGACTGTAACCCTCTCCTAAATCACACCTTTGCTTGCTCCTGGGATTTGGGGCTGTAGATAGGTTTGCTTTGTGCTGTTAAATTACTTAGGTAAAAGAAGGGTTGCCGACTTTTGACAGCTTCCCTCCGAAAGATCCCAGAAAGAAGCTAGAGATGCATACAGGGGGCGGGACTTAATGACGCGATTTATGCAAATCTGCCTAATACCAGTTTTTAGTTGAAATAGGAATCGATACGGGGCTTGATGGCGCAAATTGCATCATCCAGTCCCTCCCTGGCTCTAGCAACACTAGTAGACTAGTGGGCAGAGTGGCAGGATACCGGGAGAACTGCCCGAATTGCGGGCGTCTCCCGGACATTCCGGGAGAGTCGGCAACTCTGGCTAAAAGCCCATTTCATACTAAACCTTCCCTCAAAATAGAAAACTACTGAACTTCCACAGGTTCTGTCGAGCTTACAGGTTAACTTGTAAGGGCATTCCTCGCAGAACCTGATCAACCAATAGGCTTCTGAGCTTGAAGCACACAGCACATGGTGTTGGTTCCTATTGGAGGGTACAGACACAGGGGGAAGGAACTTTCCAGAAATATGGTTTAATAATTAAAAAATAATAATAAAAAAGGAAATGGCATTTAAACGCTCATGTACTGGGTTCCTAGTGAATTCCGTAAGAGAAGTAATGCTCCTGAGTTATGCAAGATAATAACCTCATAAATATTGCAAAAACCATGTCTTAGATGCATATTACAGTCTATATTACATGCAGCAGCTAGACTGATTTTCCTTGCCAAACGCTCTTCAAGAGCTTCTCCACTCTGTCAGTCTCTACATTGGTTACCTATATTGTACAGAATCAAATACAAGATCCTTTTACTAACCTACAAGGCCATCAATATGACTGCACCTGCATACATATCCTCACTCATCTCAAGATATATCCCAGCTCGTGCTCCTAGATCCTCACAGGACATACAGCTCTCCACCACACTAAACAAATGCGCTGATTCCCAGTTACAGGACTTCTCCCGGGCTGCACCCACTCTCTGGAATAACCTTCCTCACCCACTAAGACTATCCTCTACTCTCCAAACCTTTAAGCGCTCCCTCAAAACTCACTTCTTCACCTCACCTCTTCAGACAAGCGTACCAAATTTCACAACCTACATAACATTTGTCTACACTATTATTTACAACAACGTTATCATATGACCATCACTTCATGAGTAAACCAAACTTCTTCTCCTTCATTCTATATATTGTGGTGCTGATCAGTTAGGACATTGGGGTCTATTTACAAACTTCCTAATCACATGATAATGAAGGTGTTAATATTTACAAACCGTGGATCCCCATGGAAAACAGCAGTTTCCATAACGATCCATGTAAACACCAGGGCTCTCCGCCAGCCCATTCTTTTCAGAGCGGGTTTTACACTCCGCTCCTGGCTAAACACTAACGCCAACTATCCCAGCGATCTCCCCATATTCCCCCCCTTTTCCTCCCCCTAATAGCTGTTATCAGGGGGACGAAAGGGGGGGGCATGTACGGGGAGACGCCGGGATAAACCAAAGTGTGCCAATGTTAAAAAAATAAAATAAAAAAGTAGTTTTGTCTTGTCACATTTTTATGAAAATGAATAAATACATTAAAATATTCAGAACAGTTAAAAAAAAATAAAGATAAAAGCTAAACTTACCTGTCCGGGAGACGCGTCCACATGCGCAGTGTTTTTCATGCTGGGACTTTAAATTTTCAAAGTCCTGCAGGGGAATCTCTGCGCATGCACAGGAATACGAAATATGAATGAAGTCTCCTGCGAGACCACAGAGATCATTGCGGAACCTCGCCGGAGAGGTGAGTATTAGGAAATTTCAATGAATGAAGCAGCCAGAGTCACTGCGAGCCAAAGCGAAGTCTGGAACAGCTTCATTCATTTTAAAACCTTAAGGTAAGTAAATAGACCCCCTTGTATCATCTTCAGGCCAGACAGGAGATATGCTCAGCTCCCTACTGCTCTGCTAAGGACTCAGGAAATGCTTGAAGAAGATCACCTGTGGATTTGAAGCTGTAGGGAGGGTTTGGAGAACGGGGTGTATTTACCACTGCAGCAATCCCTGACCCAGGGGCATTTTTAGAAATGAAGGGGCCCGTGTGTAGACCACCCACACGGACCCCCTCTCCCCAGATGGGCCCCCCTCCCTAGACGGGCCCCCCCCTTCTTCTTCCAAACCCCATCTATATCTATACAAACTGTGACGGTCTCCACCAGTCATCCGTTCCCAACAGTGCACTCTCTGCGCGGGCGTCACGCGGGGATGTCAGGCAAACAGAAGAGGAGCGCGAGGCTGCGCAGTGCACACACGCCTGACATCCCCACGTGACGCCCGCGCACTGTTGGGAACAGAAGGCTGGTGGAGACCGTCACCGTTTGTACAGAAATAGGTGGTACTGGGATCTTCCATTGGGTGTAGGGTGAGTGCCACGGGTGGCCCTCTTGTCTGCGGGGGCCCATGTGCACTGCACACTCTGCACCCATAGTATATACGCCAATGCCCTCACCACTGTTATCTTCTTCATGGTTGTAACAGAGCATACAGGTTTCCAATAAAGAATAGTTTTATTTCAGGAAGGGTTACAATGGCGAATGTTCCTATTTCGATAAGGTAACCATTCACAATACCAAATTTTTTGATTAGGCTGTGGGAAGGAAACATTTAAGGTTAGGCTACTACAAGGTGATTGTAAGGGCTAGGCTGTGAAGAAGGACCGGTTAAGGTTAGGCTGTAGGACAGGAATGGTTAGGGTTAAGAGATGGTTAGGGTTAGCTTGTGGGAAGAGGATGGATAGGTTTAGGCTAACAATAACAGTACCCGTCACCATTGCAACCTTTGAAACACTGGGCCTGATTCAGAGGCTGAAAATAAGAACTTAAAGTTACACCTGGGCAAAACCATGTTGATTTCAGGGAGAGTCATGTTAATGTTATTCTATGCATGCAGGGAGAATGCTTTTCTTTTACTTATTGCACACAGATGCCTGATCAGCTTTACTTTTAAACTGCTAATTAGACTTGAGTTGGGGAACATCACCTTTTAACTATAATACTGTTGCAACAAATGAAATTGACTCCCCTGTAATCAACATGGTTTAGCCCAGTTGTAACTTTAAGTTCTTATTTTCAATCTCTGAATCAGGGCCTCAGTCGCAAGCTGCCGAAAGCTGATCTGGATGCTAATTTCACTGCCGGATATTGTCTGTCGGAACACAGATCATGGGCCTTATTCAGACTTAAGAAAGAGCTTGAAGTTAAGAGATGAAAGTTACTCCTGGGCTAAACCATGGTGATTGCAGGGGGAGTCATATTTTATCTGCTGCAAACAGTATTAGAGTTGAGAGGTGATGTTTCCTATCCCAAGTCTAAATAACAGTGTGATAGTAACGCTGGTCAGTATCTGTGTAATAATATAATAGTGTTAGAGATGAGAGGTGATAAATAACAGTGTGATAGTAACGCTGGTCAGTATCTGTGTGCAGTAAGCAATTCAAAGATATATCCCTGCATGTAAAGAATACAATTACCTTGACTCCCCCTGCAATCAACATGGTTTAGCTCAGGAGTAACTTTCCTCTCTTATTTTTAAGTCTGAATCAGGCCCCATTGGAGCAGTAAACTACACCAGAACAATCCAGCACGGTCTAAAAATGCACATTCTGATGGCGTGACATATTAACATCCTCCATAACGCTTTCGTGCGCCCCTGAGAAGGACCCTTTTATGGCCATTTGCCCCCATCTTGGCAATGGCAGGCATAGGTATTAGAATCTCACCAATCTGCGTTGGCACACTTATATGTATTTGTTTTTAAAGTGTGAGCATTATGGAAGCCTATTTGTACTTTGGATTATTTAAATTTAAATTGAATAAAAAGGGGCCTGCTCATTGCAAATGTGTATCCAGTAATGTGTTGTTGCCTTGTTAATATGGATAACTTAAACATCGAAATGAGAAAATATGCCCTAGCACTGCTATTAACAGGTAGCTAGACTGCTTTCTGTCTGTAAAATAAAATGCAGAAACATTAGGAACCAGCCACTGCTGGGGGTGGGGGGGTTGTCCACAGAAGCTCTTTTGGAGGCTTAATGAGGTGAATCTTGGTGAGTTACAGTAGCTCTCAATTAGAAAACACATGATATTTGACTCAAGGGGGTAGATCCAGAACTCCTCTTGCAATCAGTTTACTAGCGTAGCGTATTTTTGCATGCGTAGCTTCTATACACTCCCCTAGGCACACCCCTTGCATCTACGTATTTTGACTGATTTCCGCTTTTTAAAACTTAACTTAACTTTTGGCCGTGTAACCGCTCTCATCTGCACACATACGTATAGGCAACGCGGACTTATGCAGCTAAGCCCGCCCATACTGTACAAGTTAAATGCAAACCACCGCCTACACTGCGTAATTTAGGCGTACTTTTGGCTTACGTAAAATTGGCACGCCCCCACGTTAGAATTTACGCAACTAATATGTGAATGGCCCATAGGCTCAGTTACTTTACGTTACGTAGCATATCATTTGTCGTGCGCATGCGCAGCATATACAAAATCGCGATTTTATGTGTCCACCAGGCGTAAATTCGCACGGCAGTGTTGTTCTGGATCTGCCCCAATGTTCTCACTGTTAGGGCCACCCCAGCAGTGGAGCCTTTGAAATGTGTGTGACTAACGTTTCTAGATGGGTTGTTACAGATAGAATGGCAGGTTAGTTACCGGTTATTGCCAGTGTTCTAGTTTCTGTCTAGATCAGCTTACTTTACAGGTGCTTTTCACTCATCTGTTAATTAACCAATAATTTGTTTTGTGTACAATGAGGGTTGCCGACTCTCCTGGAATATCCTGGAGACTCACGAAATTCGGGCAGCTCTCCCGGTATCTCGGGAGAGCCGACAAATCTCCAGCATGAGAGGCAGGGGGACCTCTCATAATAATAATTCCTAGTAGTGATGGGCGGGACTCGATGACATCATTTTTCATCATCAAGCCCCACCCACCCCTTGGAACACCATGAATTCAGGTAGTACCGGAAAGGGGAAGGGGCTTAAAGACTCAATTTGCATAAATCGCATCCTTAAGACCCGCCTCCATACCGGCCTCTATTAAGATTTCAAATGGCGGCAACCCTGTGTACAACTATTAAACATAAAATATTGATCTACAGGCACAAAACTTTTAATCATTTTTTTTTTTTTTTTACTTAAAATACTGTCTTTTTTTTTTTTTTTACTTAAAATACTGTCATTTATGTATTTTGTGTTTTTCAGATGTATTTTTTTTTTTTAAAGACTAGGAAATGATGCAGCCTCGTTGAGATCTGTTGAGTATGTCACCATTATGCAGAGGGTAAAGGTCTCCACACTCTACAAGCTGTCCAAATGTAGAACCTTTTATTAAATTGCACTAATTGCAATTATAGGGTGTCAGTTCCTGAACACTGTATTTAGTAGTCGCGCTTGATGAAAAGGTATCTCTTAACTGCTCATTGTGAATGATCAGAAGATTATAAGTGACAATGAGAAGTTTATCTGCATGGAATATCAATTGGTTCTCTCAACAGTTTTACCCTGCAGTTGATGGAGAAGTTTACAGACGCTTGTTGTGATGGACACCTTTGACTAATGATTCCCATTTACCTAACAATCTGTGAGCGGAAGGTTATCAGGGTCAATGAGAAGTGCGATGCATGCTGGACATTAGTGACTAGAGGTGACGCCATGTCCTGACACGACAGCACTCAAAAAATGGAATATATTTCATTAAACTAAAGCCCCTTTATCTATTTGTGAATCATGTATCTAATTTTCTTTGCTTAGAAAAAAAATATAGCTGTAATAAAATGGACTTTGCTGCAAAGTTTCCAAACTTTTCTGTTTGCTTTGAAAAATGTCATTAAAACAGTGTGTCATCACCTCATTTATGTACTTATGTGACTACAAGAATTTTCATTCCAATGGTTATTGCTGGTGTTATTACGTAGGATTCGTTAGTAATCTTGATTATTTATTGATATGCACCAGGCAGAGCTCATAGTCATCTGTGCTATATCATTATACAGTGTTGTTTTAAAAGAAAACTTCTGAAATTCTAACCTCAACTCATACAATCAATGGTATTTCACTCGCTGGAACCTAAACGGACATCTGCTTTTGGTGTGCTCGGAGCGCCAATCGCAGTGATTCCAAACAGGGGACAATGGGGACAGACTTGATGGGTGGGACTAGGCGTGGCCAGATTAGACTGATAGGGAAGCAGACAGGACCATTGCCTGATAGAAGCTGTTAGTGGCTGACAGCTAACAACAGCTCTCGGCAGTCCATGT
>WWET01001991.1:13618-25553 GCA_011038615.1 Limnodynastes dumerilii
CGGCATTCCATGTATGAGGGCTGAGTGCTACAGCAGGGATGCATTCACTGGCTCTGCTGTGAAGGCAAGTTCCCCAATGCTGACAATACCCCCAGAGCAACCCCTTGGTGAAGATGTTCTCCGATACCCAATATAACATTTGTGGTGGCTGCTTGTGTGTGGGCCTCAGGGTTCCTGACCCCTGCCTGATGACCCTGCAGTGCCGTGAGACAAAGCCCCAGTAAAAATGCATAGCACAACCCGGCAGGTTCTGGTGAGGGGAGAAACCCAGCAAGTTCTGGTGAAGAGAACAAACTCAGCAGGTTATACTGCAGAGAGCAAACCCAGCAGGTTGTGGTGAGAGGAGAAATCCAGCAGGTTCTGGTGAGGGGAAGGCACCATGACAGGCTCCGGTGAGGACAATGCGATCCAGCAGCTTCTGGTGATGATAGCACAACTCAGTAGGTTCTGGTGATGATAGCACAACTCAGTAGGTTCTGGTGATGATAGCACATCACAGCTGTTTATGGTGAGTGGTGTTTAGTCCATACAGTTGTGGTGAAGGGAACACAACCCGGCAGACTCTAGTGAAGGTAACAAACCAAGTGGTCTCTGCTGAGACTCGCACAGCCCAGCCTTACCAGTGACTATATCAAAAGTCAGAAGGTTTTGGTGATAGGAAGGCAACAAAATAGGTCCTGGTAACAATAGCATAACCCAACCAGTTCTTGTGAGGGGAGAAAACCGAACAGGATCTTGTGAGGAGAGTGCAACCCTTCAGATTATTGTAAGGGGGAAAATTCAGCAGGTGCTGGAGAGAAGGGCACTCCAAGGCCAGATTTACTAAGCTGCGGGTTTGGAAAAGTGGAGATGTTGCCCATAGCAACCAATCAGATTCTATCTCTAACTTTTCTATTACATTCTAGAGAATGTCAGCTGGAATCTGATTGGTTGCTATGGGCAACATCTCTACTTTTCCAAACCAGCAGCTTAGTAAATTTGGCCCCAATGCTGGTTATGGAAAGGGGAATGTAACACAATAGACTCTGGTGAAGGTAAAAAAACCAAGTAGACTTTGCTATGGCTAGCACAACATAGCAGAATCTGGTGACGGGAACACAACCCAGCAACTCTCTGTGGTGAGAAGATCACAAGCAATCAGGCTCTGTTGAGGAAAGCACAACTGATCAGGCTCTGTTGAGGAAAGCACAACCAATCAGGCTCTGTTGAGGAAAGCATAACCAATCAGGCTCTGTTGAGGAAAGCATAACCAATCAGACTCTGTTGAGGATAGCACAACCAATCTGACTCTGTTGAGGATAGCACAACCAATCAGGCTCTGTTGAGGTTAGCACAACCATAAGGCTCTGTTGAGGATAGCACAACAATTAGGCTCTGTTGAGAATAGCACAACCAATCAGGCTCTGTTGAGGATAGCACAACCAATCAGGCTCTGTTGAGGATAGCACAACCATAAGGCTCTGTTGAGGATAGCTCAATCCGAGATTCTCTGTTAAGAATATCTCAGCCCGGCAGGTACTGGTTGAGGGACAGGTTCTTTTGAGGGAGATATTTAAAAAAAAAGTACATTTTTCAACCATATCACAAGCAAAGTTTTTAAAGCCTTCAGTCATGTGTAAAGCTATATGAAAGAGATCATTTTAAATGATTTGTTCATATTGTACATTAAGCTTACTAAGTGCTTTAGTGTTTAACCTACACAGGAGGACATATCATACGTCAAACTGATGTATTGCAGACAAGTCGTATCCTTGTACAAGTGCTGTCCATAAACTAACAGTTAAATTAAATTTAAATGATATATTAAATTAAATCCAAATTACTGTATTGGTACATTTTAATGGTCTGTAACATGGTTAATCTGGTACTTTTCACTGTAATGGAGTTTTTATCTCAACTTCTGTTGATGTATTGTGTTTTCTTGATCAACTGTGTCCATCTTTTAATTGGAGTTAATCAAGCTATCGTCTTATAAAATAAAAAAAATGAGGGTATTTTTGAGAATTTTTTTTAAGCTAGAAAACTTAAAAAAAAGACATTCACGGCTGAATTGTACTGCGATAGTCTCCATATAATGTTTCATAATGGAATATGTTATTATAATATGGGGGAAACATTTTCAAACGCCAAATAGAAATATTATATTAATAAAGCACTTTTTGGGATAGTAATTAAAAAGATTTGTCTAAACTACACCGAATCCAGACTTAATATCTGTGGGCGTTTTAAGCTCTTTGCGCTCGGAAAATGCCTGAATTTTGTGACCATGCATGTGGAAAGTCCTGAGATAAACCCTTATATTGCATCTTGATTAACGCACGGTGTGAGTCGCCACTGTGAACGGACCAGTTCCGAACCGGTTGGGAAATCGATTGCTTTTGCCTTGCGGAGGCAGAGCAATCGATCCCCGCAAGACAGAAGACACTTCTGCAAATGGTAAGTATAAATTTAACCCCAAACCTTACCCTAATCCTTATCCTAAACCTAACCCATATGCCATAGGGCTGCCTTATCTTTAGGTTCCTAGTGGTGTGTGTAGAGCGGCTAATTAAGAACCTTTCTGCCTAATTGCACCCAGATTTCCTCATTGAAATGTCTCCCTCCACCCAATCTTCTTATCTTTGTTCTTAAGTTTTCCTGACACGCCCCTTCGAGCAGTATTCACAGATCCGTTTTTACGGCGCATATTTTAAGGAGCAGATTAACTGCGCACGTGTAGTAACTATTTCCATGCAAATTACGTAGTATTTATGCATTTAAATACTTTAGGCACAGATTTGTGAATCGCACTAAGGGACAAACGTACAGAGGGGTGTGGTTTTTATACGTACGGTAGAAGTTACGTGAAAGTGGGCGGGGGAAGCATTTAAATGAGGCATTTAAGGGCGCGGTTAGATAAATATGCACGTACATATATAATATACGCGTGTAAGTACACACGTAGGGTTAAGAGTGTCCCGTGGAGGCAAAAGTCACCCATCCGTGCGCGTGTTACTTAAGTCTCTAGGAACCTTGAAGAAATAGGTTTGTAATGGAGCCGTCCCATTTTTAAGTCCTACATAAATTGCGCATTTTAGGTCCCTGCCTAAATATACGCACCTAAAAATACGCAGATTCTTAAGTGTGAATCAGGTCCGCAGTGTTTAAAAAAATTAGAGCGCAATGGGAACAGAAGGAAAAGCTTGGGAGGTCTCAAGGTAAAGAGGATTCTTTGCCTTCAATTTCCCAACTGATACAATAAACTAGCTTCTCTCATTGGAAGTTCATAGTGGAATGACTAATGTGTTTTATTGTTGGTTATATGGCTATATTGTTGTGAAGCTTCAGGATGCCTTAAAACCTTACTTCCAAACATAAAATAGCATCTATCAAAAAAATGATAGAATTACTGCTGTTCTAGGTAAAATGAGAATTATAGAGCATGTAATACATTAGTTTAAGGTTTATTGAATTCAGTCCAAGCTGTGACTCTCCAAGTGTTGTGAAACTACGAGCCCCAGCATGCTGGGTCCATCCTCTTTCACAGTTAGATTGAAACGGTGGCATGTCAGGAAAGCAATGACTTATAAATAAAGTTTTGTCAATTTGAAATAAAAGATGGGTGCTAAGCAATGATTCTAGAATCATCTTCATTAAATTTTAGGGGTTCACAAATTTGCCAAAAATTCTTTGACAAAATATTTGAATCTGTAGATTTAGTCAACATTATTTAAGAATCTGTATGCTTACCATTTTCTAGAAGTAGTTCTAGTGCTAGAGTAAAAAATAAAATAAGCTAGAATTAGAATGTTGCTATATGCAACATCTCCACATTTCAGACCAAATTCAGAGACTGAAAATAAGAGAGGAAGGTTACACCTGGGCAAAACCATGTTGATATTAAGGGGAGTCAAGTTAATTGTATTCTTTGCATACAGAAATATACCTTTGAATTGCTTACTGCACACAGATACTGACCAGCTTTATACTGACACTGTTATTTAGACTTGGGATAGGAAACATCACCTCTCAACTCTAATATGTTTTACAACAGATGAAATATGACTCCCCTGCAATCAACATGGTTTTGCCCAAGAGTAACTTTTACTTCTTATTTTAAAACTCTAAATATGGTCATTCATTTGTAGACATTTCATCATCTAAGACCTAAACAGAAACCGCTGCTTGGGAACCTACAATCTATAAAATACATGATCCAAATAAAAAAAATGGAAGATTCAAAAAAACAGGAATTTCTAATTCATTAAATGCTTGTTACCTTCTCCAAGAAAACTGTGACTAAAGAAGGATTGTAGCTTCCTCTAATGCTTTCACCTTTTAGAAGGTGGCTATAAACTGTGGTCATTATTGACTTTATTTCAGCTGCGATGTGTTCACTAACTGTAAACACTGTTAATCACAGCCACTTACTGATATTCTGGAGAGACAAAGGGAATCTGCTACATTAGAAAGTCAAATTAGATCTAGGTATCAAATGAGTGGTAAGAATACAAATCACATATTGTGCTGATGAGAAACCGTTATTCCGGAGACACTGCAGGAGTTTACAAAATGTTCAGAATTTTTTTTTTCCATTTAAAATTGTATCAGAAGTTTTAAAATGATAAAATGATTGCTTGAAATACTTTGTGGACTGTCCCATACAGAGGCCGACTGAAAAATGTTACCCAAGGATGTGCGACTTACCCTGATTTTAATGAAAAAAATTTAATAAAAACAAATAAGTGTCTGTCTGGGACCAAATATTGAGCCCATGAAGGTGTGGGTCTTCGGTTAGTATCATAGGCGGCCCATGGCATAGGCATTATAGTTGACCCCATGGGTCAGGGGTCCCCGCACCTATTTCGGACCGTCATGTGCCAGGATTGAATGTGTAAAGTAAAGGCCCCGCATGAGGCACAGCAGCCAGTACAGCGCCGCTGCGTTCATCATCCCGGCGGCTCTGTACCGGCTGCCGCGGCCCCACACAGGGCCTTTACTTCCTGGACACTGTAGTCACATACACAGTGCCCGGACCACTGCGTCCAGGCACTGTGTATGTGTTGCTATGGCTACACAGCGCCATTTTCAGTGTGAAATGTGTCAAGTTTTTTTCCAAGGGGGGGGTCGTCTAGGGCCCCGCAAACCCAGGGCCGCCCCTGGTTAGAATGGCCCATTTTCGAAAGGTTCCTTTTTATACCAGGTTTTTCCAAAGTAACCCCAACCCTTACCCTAATCCTTATCCTTATCCAAACCCTCCCTGCAGCCTGACCCTAAGACTTCCTACCCAGAGCTTAACCCTAAGACTCCCTTCCCCACAACCTATCCCAAAGACTCCTCTCCTCGCAACCTAACCATTAAACTCCCCATAGACTCCTAATCCTAAAACTCCCCATAGACTCCTAATCCTAAAACTCCCCATAGACTCCTAAACCTAAAACTCCCCATAGACCCCTAAACCTAAAACTCCCCATAGACCGCTAATCCTAAAACTCCCCATAGACTCCTAATCCTAAAACTCCCCATAGACTCCTAATCCTAAAATCCTAATCCTAAAACTCCCCATAGACTCCTAATCCTAAAACTCCTCATAGACTCCTAATCCTAAAACTCCCCATAGACTCCTAATCCTAAAACTCCCCATAGACTCCTCTGTAATACTCACTTGTCCGGTCTGGTGCGGCGGTGTGACGGGTCTGCGACGGTGATTTCTGAAATAATGAATGGGTAAGTATGTACTTACGCATTCATTCGTGAATCTTTCTAATTAGGAATATTTTTTAAATGTAGACAGTGAAAAATAATAAGCTTTTAGCTGCCTGTAATACTTTCTGTATTGCAAACTGCATGCTTCCCATAACCATAATTTCTGTTTTTTCAAGTACATACAGAATCAGCTATGTGATTAATGGAAGTAAATGGCATTTCTATATACATGTGGTTATAAAATCCAAGTTTGTTTTTGTTGATTTGGATAAGCATTCCGTAAAATGATAGTGATTTTTGGAACTTAATTTCATATCAAATCTCATAGCGCCTACATTTACCATAGTTCTGCCAGGGATGCCACACAAACTATACACATACCCACAGAGCAATGGAAGCAGCGCCCCCACCAGACGCAGGAAGAAAAAGCAACATGCAGTATATTTTTTAATTCCAACTTCAAATAACAATGGACCTGATTCACACGTAAGAAGCTAAATTACACGCAACAAATTCCGAATGCCATAGAGCTGCCTTATCTTTAGGTTCTTAGTTGTGTGCGTAGGGTGACAAACTAAGAACATTTTTCCTAACCGTGCCCAGATTTTCTCATTTAAATCCCTCCCACCACCCACTCTTCTTATCTTCGTTCTTAAGTTTTCCTGACACGTCCCTTCCCTCTTAAGTCATTAAAAACCTTGAGGAAATAGGTACGTAATAGTGAATCAATGCCATCCCTTTCTTAAGTCCTACATAAATTGCGTATATTAGGTTACTACGCCTGCGCAATATATTCTTAAGTGTGAATCAGGTCCAATAATATTAACAATAGACACATGACTGTGATATAAATTGCATTTCTGTGTACATAAGCTACAATTTTCTTTTAATTCACACATTAAAATAGGCAGAAGGTCATTCAATGTGATAAGAGAAAGAGGCGTTCATTTGTCTTCCATAAGCCGTGAATATATCGTCTGCTTTTGATCGTATAACTGATAGGCATAATTTAAACGTAAGATATATGCTCTTGGTTTTGGGAACATTCCGTGATGGAAGGAAGGCGGAGAGTGTGATATCTTGAGTACTGTCAGGATGATGAACAAAGGGCCTGCGACACAGAATTGCGCGACACAAAATGAATGTAATTCGGTTTCGGTTCAGTTAGTTCAAGGTACAATATAGCATAAAAATAATTTTAACTTGCGTCTGGACAAGATTCACGGACAACACGGCCAAACAGCCAAAGATTTATACCGTCGTCAGTGAAAAACTAGACTAAGAAATGTCTCCAATCTCTGTATGATTAATGTGTTTCTGTAAAGTGCTAAAACAAATCCCTTTAATTATGTACATAACTGATCTAACAAAAGGACGACCGCCATCTCACTCGTGTTTCTGTAGGTGTGAAAACACATTTGCAATGTTAAATACAAGGTAAAAAAAATAGGGAATTAAATATGTTATAATAAGATGAAAATTTATGTTCAGACGGAGCAAAAAAAAAAAAATCCTTTTTGCGCATAATTGACTTGCTTTTCTGAGACAATAAATTAAATTACTGTCCTGCTTTGTAACATCTGGCACTTTCATCTAAGTTCGCATAGTCAAAATGTTTGCGGGGAACATCAGACTGCGGTATGGTTGAATTATTTTATGTGATCGACTTGAAGGTTTAATTTGCCAGTGTACTGCGTCAAGAGGAAATTATTTCATCAGATTAGATGCGCTTTAAGTGTACAGTACTTTACATTTTAATGCCTTTTTTTGATAATTTGATTAAAGAGCTGTAAGTAACAAAGGAAAAAGAAACACCTGCAGCCATTTATTTCAAAGTCTATTTAAAATTCTAGGCTAATAAGACTTTTTTCATGTTTATTTGATTTTAATCGTTTAACGCCCCCCAGTGTACGCTGTGTGTAATTGACCCAACTCTTGCTGCAACCCGTGGTGCTTGATGTAGACTGAAATTTTAAAATGAACACATTCGGCATTGGCTAAAACCGCCCCCTTATTAAGGACTGAATCCGTACAACGCCTTTAGCGTGCGGAATTCGGCTGTTTTTCTGGCAAGTTGTACGTGCGTGCTGGATGTGTCGCAATAGATCTCCAGGCGTACAGAACTTAGCTCCGTATGCCTTGAGATCCGTCCAACAGGGCGGTGCATCTCCTCTGCCCGCCTAAAATCTGTAAGATGGAAGGGGTGGGATGAGGGAGCATTTAAATTGCACAGTAGAGGTGGGCTTTAGTGGATCTTAAGACTGCCTTATAGCGGCATAATTCACAGACCCTCCAACATGACCCATTCCATTAGGTACAAAATACTCTGCTCCTCAGATTCCAACTGTCAGTTACTATGGTAACCTCCTTTGTTGAAGAGACAAATAGCTTTTTAAAAGACATTTCACTAGATGAGTGACAGTTGGAAGCTCAGGAGCGGAGTATATTGTACCTAACGGAATGGGTCATGTTGGAGGGTCTGAATTGATGCACGGTCCGCGCGAGAGAAGGGAGTGACAGAGGAGTTCACTCCCCTCTCCCACGCAGTTTGCCAGACCGGTAAACGCACAAAATTCAGCTCTCCATACACGCACATTACAGCCAATCCCAATGCAGCCATTCTCCCAGATACATTCCCTTTCCCCAGCGATTCAAATGCCAGTCCTCGGTACCATACTGCTATATAGGGTGGAAATGGTGGGTATGTATTGGGCAAAAAAGCTTCATTGACAAAGCAAATGTAGTAAAAATATAGGATCGGGTCCAGAATGATATACGCCAGTCCATATACATATGCATAATCACTCTGTGAGCTATGTACATGTGTGAACACACTACGAAAAAATTCTGGAATACACATCGGAAGCAGGGGGAGGTATTTATATCACACAGTAAGGACTTGGCTAAGCCCTTGAGTATGATTCACCATTACGACCAATCAAATCATAGCAGCACTTTACATGAGCATAATTGTCATTCATTTAGCATTGTATTTGAAAAGGTTAAATCCTAGTTGCCGACTCTCCCAGTACAGTATATCCGGGGGACTCGCCAAATTCGGGCACTTCTCCCAGTATCACCGGAGAGCCAGAAAATCTCCCGCAGGAGACTTGAGCCTGTGGTTTCATTCAAATGCAGCAAATCGAGACAAAACCTCATTTTTCTTTATTTGGATCTCAGATTTTTTTTTATCTGATTCGCTGGTTTTGGATACTATACAAGACAATGTCAGCTGCCATTTTAGTGCTGTTTATCATTATATATGTATTTACAGACACCCTATTGACGTTAATAATACAATGTAGCAACACAAAAAGGGCAAATTAAACGATTTTAGCACTTTTTTCAATTTGTTAATTTAAGAAATCCACTAAAAACCAAAATCAAAACACGACAAATATTTAGAATCAAAATCAAAACAAAAACACAGGGGTCGCCACAAAGATAAACTCTATTTCTCAGGCGGTATAGAGTCGCAGGACCCATATGAAATGTTCACCTTAAACCCCAGTACGATGGAAAGCACTTTGCTGATACAGTACCTTTCCCCAAAGTATATGTTTAGATGACTTTCTTCTGAGTTCCTTTGAATGCCATAGACATAAACATGATTTTTAATTGAACCCTGCACATAAAGTAGTCTGACCCAGGCAGTACCATCTAAACATCTTTTTTTCTATATTATCTGAATATCTCTTCTATGAGGAAAATGTTAATAGTATATAAGCATAGTTGGCAAATGAATATCGGGAAGAAAGTAATCGCACCATGAAAGTCCTGCACCCCAAAGGGTTGTGTCCTGCACTTGCCAAAGGGGTGTGTCCTGTGAAGAGCTCCACCCATGGGTGTGTCTGGTGCTGTCAGGTAAACCATTTCTCAATAAAAATGGCGGCATCAGTATTGATTGATGGTTACATTGTCAGTGAATAAATCCTTTCAGTATTATTATGGAGACTGTGAATAGGATCCGACTTCATCTATATAGAAAAGATAAAAGTATTTGACACTGCAGCTGATTAGCAAGAGACCAAAGTGTAATTTTTATTTTTGTCTCCATTTTTGAAGTCCTATTGTCTTAGATAAGAATCTAAGATTGTCTTAGATTGCATCTTGGCCTCCATGAAAATGGTCGCCTCCATAGACCACAATGCAGGGAATTATGATACAATCAGTAAATTCTGTCATCATACCGCAATGACTTCTGGAAAATTATCAAATGCTTCAGGGAGTCAGGGAGATAGGGAGATCACCTAATCTTCAGGGAGTCTGGGAGGTCATCCACTCTTCAGGGAAATCACCCGCATTTTATTGAGTCTAAGAGATCACCCACTCTTCAGGAAGAGTTCACAATTATGTGTTTATGAAAAAATAATGCAACAAATAAGCAGAACCCCATTTATTGTCTCAAAAAATCCGGGTACCATTCAGTTTGCTGGGAAAACTGAATACCCTGCGTGTAATCTCCCTGCTTTCGCTATATAAGGTTGCGACTCAGAGCAGAGTCTTCCAGGAGTCAAGTAAAATCCATTTAAAGCAATCACACATACGATCACACAAATACACACACTCCGAAACACTCTCACACACTCTAAAACACTCTCACACACTCCAAAACACTCTCACACACTCCAAAACACTCTCACACACTCCAAAACACTCTCACACACTCCTGAATACTCTCACACACTCCAGAACACTCTTACACACTCCAGAACACTCTCACACACACTCCGTAACACTCTGAAACACTCTCACACACTCCAAAACACTCTTACACACTTTGATACACTCACACACTCCGATACACTCTCACACACTCCTAAACACTCTCACACACTCCTAAACACTCTCACACACTCCTGAACACTCTCACACACTCCTGAACACTCACACACTCCTGAACACTCTCACACACTCCTGAACACTCTCACACACTCCAGAACACTCTTACACACTCCAGAACACTCTTACACACTTCGATACACTCTCACACACTCCTGAACACTCTCACACACTCCTGAATACTCTCACACACTCCAGAACACTCTCTCACACTCACACACAGTTGAAGTGGTTTGCATTATAATGCACATGTCGATACTAAGAATTCAATGTAAGTACTTCATGTTTGGGCTGTAACAAGTTATCTGTGAATAATAACAATAATAAAACAGACCTTTTGGCCCAATATTGAGAATCTGTGAATCAAGCCATAAAAGATTAACGCATCGCTAGCAATATGGGAATGAAAAATATAGTTTACAGAAAGACCTAGAGACATGAGTAAGATATAAGACATTTATAAACCTTATTAGTTACATCTTCCTCTGCACTATACTGTATATGTGATAGCATGAGTTATAGTACATTACACATGCATGGTAAAGGGTTAATTGAGAATACCTTCTGTAATCTATTGCCATCATTTGTACAGCTTGTGTTCTATGGCAGAGCCTCTAATACGCAGCATCGGAGGTCTGCACCATGGTCCAGGGCTGTACGGAGCACTGCATCTGTCTGACAGTCATGAAATGATCCATGTACAGACCCCTGTTTACTGGCTTGCAAATGAGCAAGAAGAAGCCGGGAGACAGGTGGTACGTACATTCATTTGAATAACATAGCCTCAATCCCTGCATTTACACCATGCCTAGCACTATCTGCAAATGAAACATCTGGAGCAAGCTGAGAAGTCTCTGAGGCTCAAGAAGGAGACAGAGAGGGAGAGATGGAAAGGAGATGGGGGGAGAGGAAGGGAGGAAAGGAGGGAGAGGGAGAGAGAAAGGGGGGAGAGGGAGAGAGGAAAGGAGAGAGAAGGAGAAGAGAAAGAAGAGAGAGGGAGAGAAGAAAGGAAAGAGGAGGGAGAGAGGAGAGAAAGGGGGGGGAAAGGGAGAGAGGAAAGAAAATAGAGAGAGGGAGAGAGGAAAGTAGAGAGGGAGAGAAGAAAGGATAGAGAGGGAGAGAGGAAAGGAGAGAGCAAAGGAGAGAGGAAATGAGAGAGAGGGAGAAGGAGAGAGAAAGGGGGGAGAGGGATAGAGGAAAGGAGAGAGAAGGAGAAGAGAAAGAAGAGAGAGGGAGAGAAGAAAGGAAAGAGGAGGGAGAGAGGGGAGAGAAGAAAGGAAAGAGGAGGGAGAGAGGAAAGGAGAGAGAGGGGAGAGAAAGGGAGAGAGGAAAGAAAATAGAGAGAGGGAGAGAAGAAAGGAGAGAGAGGGGGAGAGCAAAGGAGAGAGGGGGAGGGGAGAGGAGAGAG